>CM042324.1:28574759-28617259 GCA_023566125.1 Zingel zingel
GCAACGGCATTATTCAAATATTTAGTAAGAGAGCATGTGACAAAGATGACATCTTTAAGATCTTCACCAAGGCACTGATCTCCAGAAAGCGCCAAAGGATGATTACACATGCTGACAGAATCTCTCTCCAACATAACTGTAACTCTCAATGGAAAAATGAGAGCCATGCAAAACAGCAAAAACCTTAATTCTCCCAAACTAAGCTCTTTTCTGAAACTCTATCCAGCGGTTTAGCTCTGGATATGCATCAAGGCCGCAGGCCAGTCAAATGATGGTGTTATGTAGTGAAGTGATTATCTGTTCTTAAAAAACAGAGGGTGCTGGGAGCTTATTTCAGGACATAACAGTGTGACATAACAGTCCACACTGAGAGACACAACTGTCTGCTATGAAAGCATGGCACAAAAACATCTGTCGAGGTAGAGTATGGTGTCTGTCTGAGAGTGATATTGCAGTTCAAGTTTTTCTTCATGAATAACAAATTCCCACACCAACAACACAACACATACTTTACTCACCGAGGTCATTATCTCAAAGATCTCTTGAAAATCAAGTACCAGAACTATTGGAATGCACCTTTTTGATGACATGTCCAGGCAAGGAAAACAACAATCTACAAATTCTACAATTTTTCCAGGTTTCCAATGGCAGAAACTGCGACACATTTGGCACTTGTACAGGTTGTTTGTCAAGTTGTCTTACTAAAATAACACACAAGGCACATTTCTTTAAGCAACATTAAGTTAACTGCTCCTAGCTATCTAACTAGCTTCAATATGAAAATGGCATCAGCAGAACGAATACGGCTGACAATTAATGGTTTAGTCAAAATAAACTGTCAGGTTTAAAGGGTAATTTCAGGTTTTTTTAACCTGGACCCTATTTTGAAATTGGTCCAGTATTAAATGAGAACGCTGTGAGCAGCAGCTGCAGACTGGGCTGTAACCCTATGGGGCAAATGTGCATCGTCAATTTCGTCCATTAAAAGTGTTTTTTAAGACCTTTCTGTTTAACCAGAAACAGCTCCAAACCCACCAGACTCCATTTAAAAATCAATACTTTCAGCGTGTATAGAGCCAACATATTTTCACATCTAAATCGGTAAACTATGTGTTTATTTCAACCAAAACTAGAGTTGTGATGGTTGGAAAAGTGGAAAGACGACCCAAAGCTTTTTCATAGTTTTATTTTGTTTCTGTCGATTTTGAATGAAGTGTATTTTACGATGCTAAAATCGAACGCAATTTCAAGGATGTTTTTATTTTTATAAAAAGGATCTTACTCTTTAACAGAAAGGTTGACCTCCTTAGAAATCCTTTCCATAATGTTGTCAGACACTTAGAATATTAACCTGAGCCTGTCAGCAGCAAAACGAGCACTTTTGTAAACGTAAATGGAAGTTGTTCAATTGTCCTATTAACTTATACTGTAGCTTGTTTCACCACTGCTGACAGCAGCGATCTCTCTTAATACTGAACCAACGTCAAAGATTGTTGTTCCCATCAGCCACTTAGACACAAAAACATAGAAAAATAGGGTCCAGGTTGAAAACAGTACTAGTAGCCAAGGAGGACACGGAGGATTAAAAAAACATGATGGACTCTTCAGAAGAGGTCATTATCTTCACTCGAGTTTCTGCGCGGGAAAGTCACCGGACGCCACAATATTCTGAACATAGCCATACTGAGAAATCCAGAGAGAGTTGTGTGGAGCTGATAGTCTTAATTAGCTTTGTAGCAACTCATCTGGCAATGGCTTGAATGTAACGGATGTTCATTAATATCAAAAAGTAACGCACTAAAGCTTTAACAAGTGCGTTCATGTAGGGATCTCCTCCTGTCATTAGGTTGGCCATGGCACTTGTCGACCTCTCTGTGGACAAAACTGCCTGCCACTAAATGGGTTGAACGTAGAGGACCCATTTCTGGTAAAAAAAAAAATTAAAATGGGCTCAAAATCAAATTGTACTACATCGCAGTGCCACTCAATGTAAGTGTTACTAACTGTGTAACACACATAAGCCAGCCCATTCAATTGGGAGCAGATGATGTCTTTGAAAGCAGCGCGTCACACTCTAAATTGAGGCGTTAATTCTTGCCAATTATGTGTCTCTGGGGGCTTCTCCTATCTGCTTCAGCACAGGATCACAGCTGCCTCTCTGGGCTTTTCTTTGGGGGGCAAATACTTTTTTGTGATGGTGCAGATCACAATGAAGCCCACTAATCTCCATCATACTGCCTGTGAACTCACAATAGAGCCAACACATTAGACACGCTCCGGTTTCAATCACCTCACCACCGAGACAGACGGCCTCTCAGCACGGGGCGTCTTTATCCCCCGTCACGAAGTGTTGGTCGACCGCCAAGAATCTGTTTTAGAATCTTCTTCATGTCACTTCTTTCTACTCCGGTAGGATTGCATCTGGCTCCACACTCCGGCAGCATGCATCCCATTAAAGTAATGATCCAAAACATTTATAAGAAGAAAAAATATATTCCACTTTTCTATGCTATGTTGCCAATGATACGACAGCAGCCATGCCAGGGATACTGGGCCCATGATAACATTATAAACACCCACCATAATACAAAGCACTCCAGTTAATAGCAATCACAAATGGCACACAGCATGTAAGTGGCATAGACTCCTCAAGGAAATGACTGATCAATAAAAAGCCGGTCTTTCAGCATGCTGACAGTGCAATTAATGGGATCCACTCAGTTTGTATAGTGAAGAATGACTTCCCACTGTACAGCAAAGTGCATCAACTACCATGAGCCCTAATAGTCTTTATTTATGAGTAATTGGCACTAAAGGAGAGCAAGACAGTCTCCAATGTCAATGCATTCTCATGAACGGGTCCGTATGATATAGTACAAAATGTTATGCACACAAAAATGTAAGATTTCGTATGAAACTAGGAGACCGCCGACTGGTCACGTGACGCCGGCTATAGTGGCCAGCTATGAGCTCCATGACGCCGAGCGGCAGTTGCTATCTGTTTAAGCTGCTACAGAGCTTTGTGAAGTCAGCAAGACAATCACACCCACTTTAGCGATTTGTAGCGATGAACTTCTCTCTCTTTCTGTTTTGAAACATCTACATCAGTCACTTTACTCAAAAGCAACACCATCGTGGCAAGTGTTCAAAGGTGTTCCCATCATTTCCATTTGTACAAATGAATTGAAAAGAGATCAGGGAGGCAGTAGGATGCAGCCAGATCATCAGCAGGATCTTCACACTGCCAGGACATTTAGAACAGGTAGAAACACTATAATTGCCTTTAGATGTGGCCAGACAACACGTTGCGAGTGTTTGTTTCAAGCATACTAAGATTTTCATTGCCAGTGACTACTTCTGTTATTGTTATGCACATGACAAATGAAGACCCATGTACCCTTTAAGGAGTAAATAACTACGCTGACGCTGAATATGCTCGGTTTGAACGTGGAATGGTACACAATAGTAGACTAATTTATTATCAGACTACAGACTACTACAGGGATTACTTCCTAGTAACTACAGCGGAATAAATAGATCGGAAGATGTTTTACATTTCTCTTTACCCTCCAAAAAATATATTTATAAGTTTAAGCTAAAATCAATATCTTCATTCATAAATATGTCCTCATTGGTGTAAAATGACCTCTGCCAATGATCTGGCTTATCCTCGTAAGCGAAGAATTTCTTATCTGTATTTACATTGGACGGGTAAGTCCAAGGAGGCTTCCATGTCGTTCTGCCATTTTGAAAAACTATAATGGCTGAGAGGGACATAGAGCACTAGCCTACCTGTCACAATTCAGAGCCAGCTCCATGTGACTGAAACCAGCTGAAACGGAGATCAGTGAGAGGCCTTTAGTTCATAATGGAGGATCATACTCATGCCGAGCCACAGGAGAAGGAATCCTCGTCGCCAAAAAAGCTTCTTGGTACGTAACGGCTACCGCAGTTGCAACACGCATTTGAAAAAGTGAGACGAAAAATCAATTTCACCGCTAGATGGGAGAAATTCCTACAGTGTACCTTTAAAACATCTGACACCTTAGAGATATATATTTGATGTTACTTTATATGTTGTCTAGTTTTTTTAGCTGCCTACAGTCTCATGTAAAGACAAAATACAGTATGTGTGCAATAAGTATTGGCCTGATATATAGGCAGACTTCCTGATGGTGTATTATGCTGGCCGTGAGAGTCTGTACAATTTCTGGAGAAAAATAAATGGGTCGTATACAGTTTCTGAGAAAATTCATTTATATGTAATGGTTGGCTGTTGGCTGAAAATAAGCAGTCCATTGAGTAGACACTTTCCAGTGTGAATGGGTCGATTGTAATGCATATTAGCATGTGTCAATGGAGGGGGGCTGCGCTCCATAGTTGCAGTTTCTTTCATGCACAGGCTGAAAACAAAGAACAGCACAAAGAAAGTCTGCCCTCATGAACAGGATGTTGTCTGCAGCTCCATATCGCTCTGTAAGGACACATGGGAGTGAAAAGGCACACGTCTCTTCAATGTGCCTGGCTGTTGGCTACTGATGGCTGATATATATTTCTGTCAGTCAGTCAATATTACAGGGAGCTTAGTGTGAATACAGGCAGCAGCTACTTCTCCAGGATATGAGAACGGTGCTGATTTATTAGAGATCACAGAAGGTCAAGGGAGGGATCATCCAAGATTAAAAAATGATTATCAAATCTTATTTTGTAGGCTATAGTGACTCTAGGAATTACACTCTCTGGCCAGGATATAATATGCTTATATGATATGATTATATTTCTTTAATATTCCCATAGGGCTTAACAGTGTAACTAGTATTCAATGTTGAGTTTAAGTTTTCATTATTTTATTGATGTTAAAAGGAACTTTTTCTTCTCCACAAATGCTTGCTCTTTGGGTTAATTGTTGGGTCTCTGTAAATTATAGAGTGTGGTCTAGACCTACTCCATCTGTAAAGTGTCCTGAGATAACTTCTGTTATGATGTGATACTATAAGTACAATTAAAAAATGTAATAATATAATGAAATTATATTATGGTGCTCCAACTATTTGCCCTCCAGATTTGATAAGCTTCAATACTCACTCTTAATGTTTAAAGAATATTTCCACAATTGTCTTGCATGTAATGCTATTATTATTACATTCTATTGTATTCAGAAACCATACAGCATCACTAGCAATCCCTATAATATTTCAGTGGTTTTCGTTTTGTCTCTAATGTAATTCCTACTATATGACATGCAGTAGCCTCTCTGTCTCAATCATGTCGTGTTTATATCGTTTGGTTGGATTTGTCATGTAGAGTTAAAGTATAATACTCCCTATTTTTTGTACTGTAGTAGCCTATTCCTTCTATAAGCAATGCACGCCATTCCAAAAGCAACCACCATATAACTTTATCACTGTGTTTGCTTTCTTATTATGTCCCATATCATGGTGACAGCCTGAACACTGATCATTATTACCGTCGACGTTCTCCCGGTCGCTGATGTGCTGCAGGTTGCATCCCGTCTCCTCCCTGCCCAGCTCGGACTCCTGCGGGTGCGACTCCAGTCTGGAGTGGGTATTTCTGCGGAGCTTGGGGCTGGCAGACACGCAGCAAGAGATCGTGCTCCCCATCTTTCCCCTGCCTTCCTCGACCCCAGAGGCACGGGTGGGGTTGCGTTAACAATCCTTTCCGCTCAAATAGAAACTTAAAAAACGACGGGTCACCAACTCCACCGAGGCGAGCCGGTCACCATAGATCACCAGAGCGCATTGTGCACGGGAAGAGCAGCGCCCACGGAGCCTGTCAACCGTCGGTGTCCACGGAGAGGCTGTCAAAGCCACGGATCAATATGTCCCTTTCACCGGCAGGAGCCGATGTAGCCTAATGAACGGGCCGACCTGCCACCGCTATCGTAAAGCGGGACGCATCCTGCTCCAGGCTCTGTGGTGTGTGTGTGTGTGTGTGTGTGTGTGTGTGTGTGTGTGTGTGTGTGTGTGTGTGTGTGTGTGTGTGTGTGTGTGTGTGTGTGTGTGTGTGTGTGTGTGTGTGTATGTGTGTGTGTTCTCGTTTAACTGCATTCGTGGGGTCCAAAAACCGGGAGTTCAGTATACTTGTGGGGTCCGACCAGCTTTGTGGGGCCAAAATGCTGGACCCCACAAGGTTAAAGGGCTGTTTGAGGGTTAAGACTTGGTTTTAGGATTAGGGTTAGAGTTAGGTTATGGTTAGGGTGAGGGTAAGGGTTAAGGTTAGGCATTTAGTTGTGATGGTTAAGGTTAGGGTAAGGGGCTAGGGAATGCATTATGTCAATGACGGGTCCCCACAAAGATAGTAAAACAAACGTGTGTGTGTGTGTGTGTGTGTGTGTGTGTGTGTGTGTGTAGGGACGTGCACAGACATTTTGGGCGGCAAGGGCTCAAGAAAAAAAAAAAGGCCTAATCATTCAAAACGTTAAATATTAACACAACTCCTTACCAATTTTTCTTATTTAACTCACGCAATTGTTTAATAGATTTAATAAATATTTAACAAAATAATCAGTTCACACAGAGACTACAAACAGCAAAGGAAACTGCCATAATGCAATAATGTGCATGATTTCTATGCTACTAGTTTCAAATATATATTTAGAATAAGTGACTGCACCATGGAGAGGGACATAGTTGTGTTTATTTTGCAAATGGCAATAAATAATTTTAATTATTTTGGTGTTATTGGAATAAATAACACTTTAAAAAATCTCAACAAAAATCTTCACACTAAACTGAAAAAGGCTGTTGCTGCAATTTTGTTAATTTTACAGGAAAAAAACCCTGTTATTATTAGATGAGGAGCCTACGATCCAAATAATGAAGTTACTGTTTAATGCAGGACACTTTTTACAAGTTGTGGTCAATTTAGAGATTTTGATCTATTTTGCTTTCTTTTACTCTAATGGAAATAAAACTTACAAAATACACATTTAGATGGTAGATTTGTTTAAGGCTGCATCTGTAGATATCTTCTAAATGAATCTACATATTTAAACCTAACATTTAACGGGGGAAGACTCTTAACTCATTAACTGGGGAAGTTCTGTGCTGATATGTTTTAGTTATTCTGTTTAGCCTCATTTTAATTAGTTACCACCTAATTTGCATATCAATGTTGTGATTGTGATGACGTTATTAGACACAGATTCTACTGTAGCTGTTCATCTGGAGTGTCTCTATTAAGTACAGAACATTAGTCTGTAGGGCCATGATGCCTCAGCTAAACCTTAGCTAACTTATTACATAAGCTATAGCTCATGCATGTCAAGGCGCTGACACACCAATCCGATAATCGGCTGTCGGACAGTCTGGCGAGGTCGGTGACTCAAGTCTGTTCTGTGTGTTCCGTGCTGTCGTCAGTCGGAGGATCCGTCGCCCTTCATTTGGGATGATTTTACTTGTTGAATCAGCCAGTGGGCAGTCGGATTCAATGACCAATCTGATTGGTGGAGTGATAGCCCTTGACTAGCGAATCAGTGCACTTATGTTAAAACACTTACCGGAAATGGCAAGCAGGATGAGCCTGACTAAGCTTCTCAAAATCTGACAAAAATCTTTCAAACTGACCTTTGTTGATCTGAAATGAAGACAGATTAAAATGTTTTCAGAAGCACATTTTCGTAAAATACGAGATTGTATTCCAAACAAGCCGCCATTATGGTCAGCTTTGAAATTCGGGAGAAGCCAGACCCACGTGACGCGTTCGTCATTTCCGGTTTTCATTTTTTGGGCGACAATATAGATTAGCACCGCCTGCTGTTATGGAGACGTATTACGTCTCGCCCACGTGCAGAACGTCAAGTTGGCGTCGCTTTGGTGTGTTCCGAGGCACTACTTGGACCAACTCCGGGAGACGGAAGCCAAATGATCATTTCAACTACCTTTTCTGCCGATGGTTGGCCGTCGGGTTGGTGCGTCAGAACCTTTAGCAAGACACAAGTTAACTATATTTGTTTTGTCTTTCAGCTAATTAGCTGTAAACTCGAGGCACTGGCTGCTTAGTCTTTTGTTCATCACCACTCACTTCTACACAAGCCAAGAAGAACTTTCTGGGGTAGGAGCTGGATCGGACTGCTGCCTGCCTGTCTGCCTGCTTGCCTGCCTGTCTGTCTGCTTGCCTGCCTGCCTGCCTGTCTCTCTGCCTGCCTGCCTACCTGCCTGTCTGCCTGCCTGCCTGTCTGCCTGCCTGCCTGTCTGCATGCCTGCCTGCCTGCCTGTCTGCCTCTCTGTGTGTGTCTGTGTAGAGAGAGCGAGAGAGAGAGAGAGAGAGAGAGAGAGAGAGCGCGAGAGAGAGAGAGAGAGAGAGAGAGAGAGAGAGAGAGAGAGCGCGAGAGAGAGAGAGAGAGAGAGAGAGAGAGAGAGAGAGATCGACAATGTCAAATCTCCTGATCTGACATTTAGATTTTTTAATTGAAGAAATACATTTTTTAAACGGGGAAGCTGTGTGCAAACAGCAGTATTTATATATAGGCTATATTTATTATTAAAAAATAAACATGTATCCAGAAAAAAGGGCACTTTCTCTCGAGGAAGAAAAAAGGCTAGGTGCTCAAGCCCCTTTTGATGTCTATAGTCCCTTTCCGACCGGTTCCTAGAACCCTTTTTTCTCGTGTTCCGAGTGGACCAATTTGGGGATTATTAAGTTCCTCTGACCACAGTTCCTGTAACTCTTTCAGCTCCTACTTCAGGGCAGGGTCTTTTCCCTTTCCCTTTTCCACATAGGAACTCTTAGTGACCTAGCAATGTCTGAAACACAAACAGCACATATTCTTCACTGTCTGTTGCAGCTCGCCTACGTATGCCAGCTCATAAGACAAACATCACGCATTCAACCAGCTAATTGTTAATGCTAGTTCAACTTACCCGTTGTTTCGTTTGCCTGTTGCGCTCTGCTCTTCTATCTTCTTCCATCATATTAATTAGGATCATATTACGCTGGAGCCTTCATCTTCTGTGTTTCTCTGTTAAGAACTCCAGCCTAGTCTTTAAACGCCGCAGTTCCAACTCCGTTATGAGGATCCTGGCAAGGCACAACAGGAACATTCCGATGGCCTCCTCCATGCTGGTTTGTTGTTGTATGTGGTGCTAAAGTCAAGAGACGACGCTATGAAGACCATTGCCGTGCTTGTGTGCCCTTACCCCTCCTACCAGTTCCTATGGCCACTTGGCCAGTGTGAATGCAAATGGCAAAACCGGTTTTGGGGGAGAGTAGTTAGTAGAACTGGACTGTTCCTATAACCACGTTCCTCTAACTACTTGGTCAGAAAGAGGTTTATGTGTGCACGTGCCTGTGTGCACGTGCCTGTGTGTGTGTGTGTGTGTGTGTGTGTGTGTGTGTGTGTGTGTGTGTGTGTGTGTGTGTGTGTGTGTGTGTGTGTATGTGTGTGTGTGTGTGTGTGGCTGTCAGAGCAATAGGGGGGCATGTAGGGACTGGGAGGGCTGCAAATCCCGAAAAAAGATTCCGGTTCAAGTGGGTTGTTATAAATGATAGAGCAGAGGAGATAATAGGAGGGGTGACAGAGCTGATGTGATGATTTATTGCTCATAAGGCTGATGTCTAAAGTATATCTATTCTGTTATCACATGGGTTAAATGTTGATTAAAGCTATAGTGCAGGGCACCTGGGTAGCTCACCTGGTAGAGCGTGCGTCCATATACAGAGGCTCAGTCTTCGACGCAGTGGTTCGATTCCGACCTGCGGTCCTTTGCTGCATGTCATTCCCCCCCTCTCTCTCCCCTTTCATGTCTAAGCTGTCCTGTCACAAATAAAGGCCTAAAATGCAAAAAAAAAAAAAAAAAACAGCTATAGTGTGTAGTTTCTGTCTCCCCCATGAGCAATTCTACATGATCCACATGATACAAGCCTTCAGTGATCGTGCACGCACAAATATATGGCAATCATTCCTATGATTATTTGGCTTGCCAACTAGACAGTTGTAATTTGGTGGCCCAAAGCTGCAAAAGCCTAGACTGGGTAAACCCAGCTCGATCTGCCGGTGATTTGATGTCGCCCTGCAGCTCAGGCTGGAAACCTGTACATTCATCTATCCTGCTTGTTTACATTCAACATGGCGGCCACCAAAGCGCAACAACCCGTTGATTCGCTCGTTGGTCTGATTGGTTGAAGGACTATCCAATTGCGTACAGAGTCATTTGAACTATGCCCGTTGATCACTCCTCTTGTGCAGTAGAAAATCCAGAGCAGACTCCCCAGACTAATGTTCAATCTTAAAAGATTGAGCTTGGTCTGGTGATAGACAGACTAGCAAAACACAAAACCCATTTTAGGAAATAGTAAGAGGTCAAACCTATGGGGTCATATGTATAAACAAAGGCTAAACACAAATAATCCCACCATGATCTATAGGCTGTTTGAGTTAAAGGGTAACTTTGTTTTTTTTCAACCTACTGTAGACCATATTTTCCTGTGGGAACAACAATCTTTAAAATGGGTTCAATGAAAATGAAATATGTTGGCTCTATACACGCTGAAAGTAGTGTATTTCAGAGCTGTTTCTTGTTAAACAAAAAGGATCTAACTCTATAACAAAAAGGTCTATCTCTGTAGGGATCCTTTCTATAATGTTGTCAGACACTTGGAATAATAATCGGTAATAGTCTGTCAGCAGCAAAAACAGAACTTGTAGTGGATGAAATTACTCAATAGGCTTCTGGACCAATTTCAAAGATTTTTGTTCACAATAGTCACTTAGACATGCATGCATTGGAAAATAGGGTCCAGGTTGAAAAAAGAAATGTCCTCTAAGTGCATGGGATTAGCTTCCTGAAGTACTGGGCCACACTGAATCATCTGTGCTGAAACAACACATTGTGAAAAACTGTTCTGAAGAGTTTGATACAATAAAAATATTGACATCTTCTGGCCAAGCCATGGTATTGCATTTGTATGGATTCAAAATACAGTCAAAATACAGTATAAATGACTTCATTTCGGTCATTCTTGATATTTTGTTCAGTAAAGGTTATATTATAAAAACTGACCCCTTTTAAACTGATTATGTGGCTCTCCTTTTACATTTAGTACCATTTGGACAAGCAAGTCTCATATTCAAAACCAGTGTGACCTGTCCCCAATACATGTGTAATGAAAGCCTCATAATAACATTTCTTTTTACCAATAAATACCCATGAATCTGCAACACATTTTGTGCACTAGCAGGCTTAAAATATCCACCAGGGGCCAGATCAGGAACAAATCATCCATGGCTAAGAGCGTAGCGTCTTGATGAAGAACCTCCACTTTTGTAAAACATTAAATCGCAAAGAGGTGTTTGGCTGGTTAGCTCTGTTGGTAGAGCAGGCACACATATATTGAGGTTAATTCCTTGACACAGAAGGTCCAGGGTTTGAGTCCAACCTGTGACAGTGTCCTGAATGTCTACCCCCTCTCTCTCCCCCCTTTCAGGCCTGAGCTGTCCTATCATTAAAGGCGGAAATGGCCATAAAAATAATCTTTAAAAAAAATCGCAAAGAGGTTTTAACGTGGCCAGGGCGCGGAGGGTCTGCGGAGTATGGCAATCCGTTTGAGATTGTATTCCATATCCTTGATATCAGACATCAGGCTCTTCCACTAGTTAACTAGTAAAAGCCAAAATCGTACTAGTTCACTAACTGTTTCTGGACTTTACTAGTTACCTAGTGCGGTCCAAAATGTTTACTAGTTAACTATTAAAAGCAAAAGTGTGCACTAGTTAACTAGTAGGACACAATGCTAATGAAGAGTAGGGGAGGTGGATTTGAGGCTTCCTATTAGCTCTCAAGTTCAAAATAAAATATAAAAACCAATCAGGACTCAGGATTTTGTCTTATCCCGCCTAATTTATTTGCATGTTGCACACTGGTTAACATGTTGGTTCTTTTGGACATTACTAGTTAACTAGTACGGTCAAAATGTCCCTCACTAGTTAACTAGTAGACATTTTGTGCCTCACTAGTAAACTAGTAACATCCAGAAAAAGTCCAACTAGTGAATTTTAAAGGCAGCACCAGTTAACTAGTAGGCCTTTTGGAGCGCTCTTTTTGAATATCACTAGTTAACTATTAAGGTAAAAAGAGGCTTCAACATGCTATTTGCCTTTACTACTTTACTAGTAAGAAAATTTGGTTCTCACTAGTTAACTAGTGCAGAGATATGTAGCTCACTAGTAAACTAGTAACCTGGATTATACTAGTTAACATGTCAGAGCTTTTGCAGCTCATTAGGAGGACTTTAAGTGTCACAGGTTCAGTCCACAGGACCACTAGGGCTTCAAACAGTTTGGTGCTACTAGTACGCTGCCCGGCGTCACTAGTAAGGCTTATGCTGTAACTAGTTACCCCTGTTTTCCACCAGGCGCATCTGCACTGCGTTTCAAACAAAGACAGTGGTTCGTGAAGCTTCATTTGACCATCACTAGTACAAACTAGTATCCAACTAGTACTGACCAAGAGCTAATTAGTGGAGGAACCTGACGTCTGATATCAAGGATATAGAATAAATGCTCAAACAGCTTGCTATAGCTCACCGAGCCACACACCTCCAAGATTTTGTTACAACGCGCTCACACAGCTCTGGTTTATAAATCACTAAACGGTTTAGGGCCAAAATACATTTCTGAACTGCTGCTACACTATGAACCACCCAGATCTCTCAGGTGGTCTGGGACAGGTCTGCTTGTTGTCCCCAGAGTCAGAACTAAACAGGGGGAAGCAGCGTTTAGTTTTTATGCTCCACATATCTGGAACAAACTCCCAGAAAACTGCAGGTCTGCTGCAACTCTTAGTTCTTTTAAATCAAGGCTGAAGACCTTTCTTTTTGACACTGCCTTTCTTTAAATAATTGTTAATTTCTTATACTGCACTGTAAATTTTATTCTCATATTTGATCTGTTTTTAATCTTTTAATCATTTTTAACTGCTCTTTAATGGTTTATGTAAAGCACTTTGAATTGCCCTGTGGCTGATACAAATAAAGCTGCCTTGCCTTGCCTTGACCGCTTTGACTGCAATCAGCATGAGACCCGTTTTAAGCCTCCTCCCGGTTGCATCTCACTGCCTCCCTAAATTTCGTGTCTTTTGCACATCTGTGTAGTCGCAACGCACTGAATCATGCAAATAGGGATCATGCACACACTTCTGGACTGCTATAGTGACGTGTAAGAAATACAAGAATTGAGCTTGAGAAAAAAGTTACTTTTACACCTCCACACACTGGGAGGTGTAAAAGTAACTTTTAAACAAAGAGCACCAGCAAACGTGGTGTGATTGTCAACTTGTATGTTGTTGGATGCAGGTTTCAGGGGCACCTTGTTTGAAGCATAACGAAGCCTTAACAAGGCCTTTTTCATGGTGGTCATGTGAAGTGAGACATAGATACATCTTTTAACAAGAAGTCTGCTTGAGGTGCTGGATGAATGCTTATATTGTGCATGAAGCATAACAAAAAGCTGCTAAGATAACACATAAATAATGAAGTCAATCTGATCGTTTTTTTTCAATATGCACAAAACAGTTGACAGACTGACGGAGTTGACTCAGTCGGTGAAAGTAAATAGTCAATGGTCAATACATTTACAGGTCAGCACTAAAATGATTTATTATGTGCTGTATGTATTCTGTTGGTGACATATATTTACTTGTTTCCTCTTAGCTCACTATTCCTTTATTCCTCTTAACAACTGTCTTGTCTAATCTTTGTACTCTATGCTCTAAGTTCATCTTTGCTTGTGTTGTCTTTCTTTTTGTTTCTTTATATTTTAAAAAGCCTTTTTTTAAAACATCGAGGCCAGGGGACTACAGATGAAAAATAGGCTAATTTGGGCATTTTTAACCCATGTCAAATCATGCATTTTATTCATTTGTCATCTAAATCTTACATTTTTAATTGAAACTGAACATTCCATATGAGTATCGCAATTTGTTGCAGTAGTGTGTGTTGAACAGCAGAGGGCCTTGTTGATCGCCACAGTGAAGCACTGTTGATGTTGTCAAGTCAGTAGGCTTCATCTCACTGCTTGTAGGCGGTTTAGTCTCTTGGTGGAAATTTCCACTCCAGGCACACTGGACCAAAGGCCATGGAGATGTTTGAAAGAGCCTCCCACACTGCAACTTGTCTGCTCTGTAAGGGAAAGATAATAAATGCCGTGGAGTTACAGGTTGGGTAAATACTTTTAGAAAATGAAATTTTCAACATGATATAGTGACTAAAATAGAGCGAACGAATGTGAAGTTCAGTAATCCCAGTAAAGTAAAATGATCACAGTTGACTGATCATTGACTCATACAAGTTGAACAGGCCCCAAAATATGTAATCAAACCACTGTAAATGACAGTTAAAACTAGAGATGCACGTGACATTTCAAGAGAAGAAGCAGAATGTTGAAGAGATAAGCTTCAGTGTTGGGAGTGGCAAGGCTTTCCCTCTCCACTTCTACAAGCTGTTCACCACTAGTGTTGGGAGGGTTGCTTTGGAAATGTGATAGGTTACCCTATTTAAAGCTTTAGTGCGTAACGTTTTGATATTAATGAGCATCCGTTACATTCAAGCCATTGCCAGATGAGTTTCTACAAAGCTAATTAAGACTATCAGCTCCTCACAACTCTCTCTGGATTTCTCAGTGTGACTATGTTGAGAAGATTGTGGCGTCCGGTGACTTTCGCAAGCAGAAAACTCTCCGTGTCTTTCTTGGCTACTAGCAACTGCATAGAGGAGGAGGAATGGGGGGGGGGGGGTGATTATAATTAAGATTATAATCATTTCATTTTGAAGATCAAAGGGTTTGACATCAACATTTTCCACGTCGAAAGCATCGTGACCGCCTGGAAACATTCTTTGCATTGCACGGTTATGTTCGAACACTTCTCCGATTTTTGTATGAAATGTTTTCTATATTTCCAGCACTGGAACGCGTTTTGTATATAACCATGTATTCATTAATATTTTCATGGGTAACTGTAATTTAATTATTACACAGTTTTTCCAGTAATTGTACATAAGATGTAACTAGTTACTCCCCAACATTGTTCATTACTCTGTGTGTGTGTGTGTGTGTGTGTGTGTGTGTGTGTGTGTGTGTGTGTGTGTGTGTGTGTGTGTGTGTGTATGTGTGACTTT
The DNA here is from genome assembly GCA_023566125.1 of Zingel zingel. Classification (NCBI taxonomy): domain Eukaryota; kingdom Metazoa; phylum Chordata; class Actinopteri; order Perciformes; family Percidae; genus Zingel; species Zingel zingel. The sequence continues at coordinate 28,589,892 of CM042324.1, forward strand.
ATGTATCTGAGACAGCATGATACATTTTATTTATGCAGTCTTTATGTGCACGTATGAGAGGGAGAAGCATGTGAATATGAGGCAAAAAGACCACTCTCACTTTAATAAAGAAAGGATAAATGATGTCTGCTTTGATCACCATCAACCCCTTGGAGGCCATTTCTGTATCGCCAGGGGTTGCTATGGAAACTACTCATTTTCATGTGCATCCCCATTAAAAGGTAATTTCATTTTTACTTGAAATCTAAGTTGAAGACATGTATTACTCAGCAAACGTGAGCCAACTTTTTTAGCAGAGTAATTCAGCAGGTTTTTTTTAACAAGGTTGTGTCTCTGTTGATCTGTGACCTTTATCAATCAATCAATCAATCAATCAATCAATCTTTATTTATATAGCACCTTTCAAACATAACCTAATACGAATACAAAAAACAGCAATTGAAAAACATCAGAAGGAAAACAGGGGATTTAATGGATTTAGAGAATAAAAAAGACAAATAAAATATGGATAACATATGAAAAATAAATGCATAAAACGACAGTAAAATGTTTAAACAATACCAATCTTGAAACAAAAAATATTGAAAACGATAAGGGACTATAGGAAACAACAGCTGATAAGCAGCCCCCCTCATCACCTTGAGCTACAATGGCTTATATAAGAACACAACAACACAGAGATAAAATACATAAATGATAAGTAATCCATCATCACTGAAACTTCCTGTAGATACAGAGGGCACACTGAGCTATTTCTCTACAGTAAGAAACCCTACAAAATCCCCACAAACTGACAGTCTTACTCTTCTTCATTGCCAATAAACTAAATATAAAGTAGCACCTACACTCATGTTATTTTATTGTTTCACTATATATCCATATTACTATATATCCATATGTCACCCTTTCACCAGTATTTACGAATTAACAAAGAATACAGCAGTGGTGGAATGTAACTAACTACTAACTCATTACATTTACTCCAGTACTGTATTTAAGTCCAAATGTTGAGGTACTTGTACTTTTCTTTTCATGCCACTTTCTACTTCTACTCCGCTACATTTCAGAGAGAAATATTGTACTTTTTACTCCACTACATTCATCTGTTACAGCTTTAGTTACTAGTTACTTTACACATTAAGATTACTGCACACAAAACACATGTAGTTTATAAAATCTGATGTTATATTCTAAAGTAAACTAGCCAACAATATAACGGCTACAAGTCCAGCTGAGATGATCAGACCATTAAACACACAACTGGTTGGATCCTTTACACTTTCTACAATGGGAGGAGAGTTCTGCATCGAGTACTTTTACTTTTAATACTTTTAAATTTTTCTGATTTACATACTTTTACTTAAGTAACATTTTCAATGCAGGACTAGGACAGGAGTATTTTTTATAGTGTGGTATTAGTACTTTTACTTCAGTAAAGGATCTGAATACTTCTTCCACCACTGGAATACAGGATGTGATGGAGGTATCATCTGTGCAATTAAATTACAGTGAGCTCCAATGTGAAGGGAATATGACAAAGAAATTACAAACTACTCTTCAACATGCTTCCACGAGATTGAATTGTGCATGTGTCCAGCAGGCTGCCTCAGGCTACACATGGCTGCACACAACCAGAATCAGAAAACACAATAAGTTACTCTTATGTGGAATTTGTCTCGGTAAACGGTGCATACACACAAAAAAACAAAAACATATTAAACATTAATATGAAATTAACAATAAATACAGAAAATCAAATAATAAATAGTAAAGTAACTATTGCATACGAGGAAAGTGGGAATTACTGTAAGTAAGTGAACTCTTGACTGTGTGCATACTGTGTGGCTGTAGTGGCCGTGGCCTTGTTTCAACAGGGGCATTCACCATTCAGGAGGATCACAGGAGCTTTGACCTTAGAAGCACTGAGTGAGAGAGAGAGATTGAAAGAATACTATACTATATGATCCTGCACAGACTGTTGCAATAATTGTATGGTTACATAGGCGTAATTTACAGGGGGGGGGGGGGGGGGGGGGGGGGGGGGGTGTTACACACACTCTCTAGTGAGGCTTCAACATAGCAGAACATTCTATCCTTTCCAAACAAATTGCTTGATTTATAAAAAAAAAAAAAAAAGGAAATCAAAACTGAACCTTTCAACATGGAACTTCCTCTTTCCTCATTTTCATTTCCTTTCACGCAGAACATTGACGTGCCAGACAGAGGCAGCACATTGGTTTTGTGCATCTTGATATGTATATACTATGTACGTAGGTTGTACATTTATTCTACACTGTTCATTCCTCTAAGTATATATTTTTTTCAGTAGTTGTTCTGGCATTTTTATCTTGCTATCTTATTTTATTTGATCTTATTTTCTACCGTATTTATTACTTCTAGTATATTTCTTGTATTTTATGTATGTGCCTGTTAGTGACTATGAGTGCATGTCGTTGTAACTTGCTGCTGTAACACTGCTGTAATTTCCCAATTTGGGATTAATAAAGCCCATCTATCTATCTATCTATCTATCTATCTATCTATCTATCTATCTATCTACAGCACCTACACTAAAGGTTGGCTTGAATCCTAGCGAGGAGGAAGTTGGGTGAGCAATAAGTCACAATCCATGTCACATTTGAATGTTTTATTAGAGAAACAAAAATAGTTTTGGTTTTACAATTCACACAAGAAAGTACACTAGGAGGAGACCACCTGGGAAAATATAGAGCCATTTGATACAGCAAAAAAAAAAAAAAAAAAAAAAAAGGAAGAGAAATTCAACTCAATTGATATTAAAGAAAAGCTGACTTGTATTATTACCTGCTTTTTTTATAGAATCCAACAGAACGGCCATTCTTCTGCGAGTACAAACCCCGACGGGTCGGCTGACTGCCAGCCATTCTGTTGTCACGGAGCTGAACACTAGTTCCAATACCTTAACTGTTACTTAAATATAGATCATAAGAGATCTGTCTGTGCTCTTTCTATCCTTTCAATAAAATATACTCCACAACTACAGAGACAGAAGATCACAATCACCAGAAACAAGATGAAGTATTACCATTCAAATAAAAAGTCTTTACATACAAACAAAAAAAGAGAAAAGAAATTGGCATCACCCTTGAAACAGAGCATTTTAATATCTAGCCATAATCATGTAAATACAGTTTTATACCACAATGATCTCCATCGTTCCAACAAGACTTGCGTGAAGTTGAAGCGCAGCACTTATTCTGGGAGTTATGAGTCATCTTAAGATTGTTGGTTTACAAAAGTTGGGTTTTCGGTATTCGAATAGAGAATTTCATTTTTTTTTAACATGTTTCACAACACGTTAAAATGTTAAACATTTTCTTTGTAGAAGATAATATAAACCTGTGGAGTGAAATTCTTCAAATAAATGTAATCGCATATACATCCTCATAATATCCACATGGACACTTTGGTACTTTCTGTGCATTGACTAAATGCACAGAAAGTACATCATTTCAAATACAACAACTAACTCACTTTACTAATGAAAAATAACTTGCTAACCAAGTTCTGACTCAGATAGTGCCCCTCTGCATTGGATGACATATATTTCGCAGTTCTGTGCATAAACTGCCAAACATAAGAGGATTTTCATCTTGAATTCAAGCTTCAATTTTTCTTTCTGAAAAAACAAAACCTTTTTAACCAAATCAAGAACTTCCATACAAACTGAAAACAAGTTGATAAAATCCAGGTAATCACTACAATGACAGAAATGCCTGAAGATATTCTGCGTTTATCACATGAAGGAATGCATGAAAACGACCCAAAAACAGAAGCGTAAACGCCGCAGATGACATTACCGAGTACATTAGGTTGAGTTGCCTGGTTGCAGCTGGTGTTGGATGTGCGTCTGACCTCAGACAAACTGGCTGGGAGTGAGACCTGGCTGACCAAACAAGGCCTTTTTCTTTTTTCTTTTCGTAATCTGTAATTCGTGCTCGAGCGGTACATTTTCAGGAAGCACCTGTTTTTCCTTTCTTCCTGTTCCTCTTCTTCAGCTGGCTGTCATTGGCTGGCTTCGCCCCGCGCACAAAAGCAACAGCAAGCACAGTGTGCACGCAGAACGGAAGATGAGAACAAGAGCGAAACTGGCAAGCTCAAGCTGTTCCAATTCCCCCGGACACTTCTGAACTCAGCGTAAACCAGGCCTGAGTGAGCAGACACAAAGACGGTCAAAGCAGAGTCTTTTTTCTTTTTTTTCTTGGATTTGCTATAGCAGTTTGTAAACGGTTGTCTTCGGCTCGTGACCACAAACGGTCGCCGCTGCTAGGCTTTGTGGCAGTAAATGTCCTTCAGTGCTTTCAGCTCTTCAATCAGGGTCTTGTTTTGGTTTTCCAGCACAGCCACGCGGTTCTCCAGACATTTGACATACTCTTTCTTTTTCCTGCGACACTCCCGTGCTGCCTCCCTGGAGAGGAAGAGAGGGACAAAAGAGATTTGAGTCGCTTGATGAAAATGGGATATAGGCTCCAGACAAAATGCAAGCTATGCACAATCCAAGAGATGTTTTTAAGGCGGTCAAGTTCAGCTTTTATTGTTAAACTGCTTCCACGTGTATGTCCATATTTTCCCCGGCAACCATTCACTCACCTGCTGTGACATTTCCCCATCAATCATGAACAATCACGGGGTTTGGAAACATTTGCACATCTACAAAGGCACTACGCTGCAGCTTTGCCCTTTGCACTACTTGTGACTTGTCGCTTTGGCAACCAAAAAAGTCTGTCCAGACTGTTCCATTGCATGGAGCCCTGGTTATGTCTTTAAATTTCAGTGCATGCATTCGGAACTCCTTTAAACATGGTTGTAAATGGCAACTTGTTGTTGTAACTATATTTGGTAGCAGGACAGCAATTTATAATCCCAAAATGAGATTAACCATGTGGATAAATATTACAGAGTGACTGCAGGATAGAAATTAAGACTTTAAGGCACATTCACAGCAAATTTTGGCCCGACTAGTTGTGCACCACACCAAAAAACAAAATCAGGAAACTGGTTTTCATACTGTAACTGCCGTGCAGAATTTGACAGACTTGCTGACTTTGGGACTCAGAATTCCCCCAGAAGCAGAGAGTTCTTTAATAATCAGGCTGTGAAACGGGTTGTGGTGAGTCAGCTGGCTGGTAGCTGCTTTCAAAAATGGTATCTTTGTTTTTCATGACTTGCTAAATTCTCCAATGGCTAAGAAACTTTTTTTAGGGTTTTATGTCGACCAAACTGTATGGGAGAAAGCTATATGAGACATGCAATAATACAAAGTTAATTGACTTTTTTAGTTAAATAAAAGCGTGTCAATAAACTCAACATGTATTGCGATTGTCATTTCCAGTGTGGCCTTTAGTGAAATTGACTTTGACAGCCCTGCTCTAAATACTCTTGCTTGTAATGACAGCTCTGTGGAATGAACATGAGCTCATTTTCTCCAGATTTGCATCTCTTGGCCCCAGCTCCTACCTGTTTTTCATCAGTCGGACCTCCCTCTTGCGGGTGATGTCTTCAGTGTGCTGGGGCTGAGGGTTCTGCATGGTGCCCGGGGACGCAGCCATCACGATGCTGTGCGCCAGGCCCGAGTTGGGCGAACGCAGCTGGTAGGCCGGGATGTCTCCTGTGGCAGCTGCAGGGGGGGGGGGAGATGGACAAACAGCATTAGGACTCCAAGTCCTGAAACTTTAACTTTTGTTGCCATTACTTCTCTTTTACAGTATAATACAATTGTGATCCATTAAAGGACATTTTCTTTTCAGATTTTTCCAATTTGACTAACTATTTGGTCACACAGTGCGTTTCTTCACATTTTCACCTTAACACGACAGTAAACATGAATGTGTTTCAACAGAGGATGTTAGACAGCAACTTCTGCCAAGAGCGCTTATCCGCTCTCCTTCCTGCCTTAAAAGATGAATTTCCTGCAGCCACGACAGGTATTTGTTGGGGGGGGGTTAAGTACCATTTGTGTCTCTGTCAGTGGTTATCATCATGCAGCAGCATAACACAAAGGCACAGCATAAGCTGACAAAAAAAAACGTTTGATTATTTTGCATCTTATCAGATTCTCACAGGGGCAGAAATTTTCAAAAGTGCCCGGCTGCACAATTCAGTTCAATTCAAATTTTATTTATAGTATCAAGTATCAAGTTATCTCGAGACACACTCTATAATACAATATCATATTATTAATAATATTAATATATACAATATATAATACAATACAAAACAAGGTAGAGTCTGTGAACTCATCAGTGAATTATCATAATTTCCTCTTTTTACATCATGCATTACCAAGCAAGGACCATTTAGAGCAGTGCTTCCCAAAGTGGGGTCCAGGGACCCCCAGAGGTCCTTTAGGAGGTTCCAGGGGGTCCCCAGCAAAAAGGGGAATCATTGGTTCTCTAAAGTTTTAATTATAATCCCATCCATAAGTAACACAATGACAATGAATGTATGACTGCTTTGGTCATGGGTTTCATACACTGTATGTAATAAGACTAAATCTAAAAGCAAAAATCCTATCAGATGGCAGAAAGCAAAATAAAACACAAAAAAACAACAGACCCTAAACTTCTCTTTTAAAACACAAAGTATATTTTGTCCCATGCGTTAGTAGGTGTCAGGAGTACTATTCAATCATTTATGCTCTTGAATGAAGTTATTTATGATGTCGGATTAGTCTCAAGTGGCTGGAACAGGAGGAACTGAAGCCAGTGTGGTTAGAGGCTACTCTGGTCAGTTAGGGAGGAGCTCCTGAGTGTTAGCGGCACACCAGTGGAGGGATGTAACTAAGTACATTTACTCAAGTACTGTTGAGGTACTTGTACTTTACTTGAGTCTTTTCTTTTCATGCCACTTTCTACCTCTACTCTACATTTCAGAGAGAAATATTGTACTTTTTACTCCACTACATTCATCTGACAGCTTTAGTTACTAGTTACTTTACATAAACAGATGTAGTTTATAAAATACAATGTTTTATTATAAATTAAACTACCCAACAATATAACCAGCTGAAATGATGAGACCATTAAACACACAACTGTTTGGATCCTTCACACTTTCTACAATGGGAGAATTTTTCTGCATCGAGTACTTTTACTTTTAATACTTAAAGTACATTTTCCTGACGATACTTACAGACTTTTACTTAAGTAACATTTTCAATGCAGGACTTTAACTTGTAACAGAGTATTTTTACAGCGTGGTATTAGTACTTTTACTACAGTAAAGCATCTGAATACTTCTTCCACCAGTGCGGCACACTACAGTAGCAGCCAGTGTTTTGGAACTGATGTGTTTTTTAATACTTACCCACAATGTGAACTACTGTGTGCTACTGATAACCAGCAGTGTATTTGTTGGGTCATTAAAAGTGATTCTGGGAAAAAGCCGCTTCCTGGATGTGGTTAATATGCTGTTTGAGTTGAGTCATCAATGAGGTGGCTGCTGTCTCTCACCTTTTCAGTTTCTCTTCTTCACTTTGTTCCTGAGAAGTTTCTATCTACGCCCCCTCTCTTCTGTCCACACACACGCACACACACACACACACACACACACACACACACGCACACACACACACACACACACACACACACACACACACACACACACACAGTCCCTCTCTTTCTCTGTCATTGTGACTCGCGCTGTGCTGACGTCAGTGTGTGCGTCTCATTCGCCGTTTTACATTCTCTCTTCCCTGCCTGGCCTCTGTTCCAGGAAGCCGGAGTGACGTCAAACTGACAACTATCTTACCCCCCCCCCCCACTAACACCCGCCCCTACGCTGCCCCCTGCCTCCCTCCTCCCTGCCTGTCTGCCGGACAGCCAGGACTGGTTCAGAGAACAGACTGTGTGTGACTTGTGTGTGTGTGAGAGATATTGTGTGTGTGTGTGTGTGTGTGTGTGTGTGTGTGTGTGTGTGTGTGTGTGTGTGTGTGTGTGTGTGTGTGTGTGTGTGTGTGTGTGTGTGTGTTGTGTGTGTGTGTGTGTGTGTTACTGCGAGATACAGACTGACAGGAACATAGTGGAGCAAACTAACCAAGCGCTTGTCAACCTCTGAAAGCTGTTTTCTCCCTTTTTTTCTTTGACAACTCTGCCCTGACCTGTCGTAGCGCTTTTCCTGTGTTCCAATCTGTGGTATGTCTTTTCCTCAACCTCACAATGCACAAAGTAAAAGTCATTCAAAAGTCATTCAAATTTCATAAATCTTCTTCTGTGGAAAAAAAGTGTTGTCTCTGCAGTTGGTAAAAATAATCGTTAAAGTCACATTTGTCTATCGTATTCTTTTCATTCTGCTTAGAAATACTTAAAAATCCTTATTGGGAAACATAGCTGACAGCATATGCAAATAAATGCATACATACTATGTCAAGAGTAAACAAAAAGTGACTTTTACATGAGTAAACATATGGAGGAGAGAAACTCTACCTGACTCCGTCTCATCCCCAGTCACAGCCATCTCTTGTTTCCAATAATCCAGCACCGCAGCAGCACAGCACCTCAGCACAGAAACACTCGTCTGTTCCTATTCCTCCTCGCTTCACTACAACCTCTCCGGCTCCTTCTCCCTTTTCCCTCTCAGCTCTCTCTGCAACCGAGTGGTCAACTCGTGAACTTTGCAGCCCGATTACAATTACAGGCATTGACATCACAATGACATCACTCCTGCCCCGCTGAAGTCAGTAAAACACCCTGGATTAGTCCCTCCCCCTCCCCCCCGCGGATAAGATAGCGAAGTAAAGAACCACACAGAGCTGTTGCAGGCAGGCAGGGAGGGAGGGAGGGAGGGAGGAAGGGGGAGCCGAAGGGGGAGGTGGTAGTGCAGGGGTTGTATTTTTAGCAATGGTGACGCAACTGGAGAGTTGCTCAACAAACAAGAGGATATTGTGTCCCGAGTGGCTGCTGTGAACACTGTTGAGCGCCCTGATTGGAGGCATTATGTGTGTGTTTGTGTCTTAAAAGACGGGAGGAGGGATCACATAGAGAATAAAGATAATTTAGGTTTTTGCTTTTATTTGTATAACGTCATCACAACATGTCCACAACTGATCTAACTGAATTCTACAGGAAAACAGTTATTTAACAAAGTCTGTGAAAAGATTCTAAGTTCTGTTTATACACTCGGTTGCCTGATGGATCTCTGCTGGAAGAATGCTTTTTCATGGTTTCTGCAGGTTTTACCAAGTCTAATTTAAGACGTTTTAAATTTAATTTAAGACGTATATCACGACATAAAAGTACAACGAAATACAGAGTCACAAACGTACTTGCAAAATAAATAAATGTGTTCAAATTGAATAAAAAGCAGCACGGAGCAATAATGATCTGTACATATACAGCAAATTATATTTGGACTATCGTAAGAAAGAACTACACCAGCACAGAATAAAATAAAAACCTTTCAATGAGCATTAGAGGGAATATTACCTGGACGTAGGAAAATTAAGACCTGTTTAAAATGGTTTTAGACCTGGAAGCCTTACAGCCTACACACTAGTCTTCCTGGTTTCTCAGGTCAAGCAGCTTCCATTGTGTTCAGACATTTCCTCGTTCGTGCCCATTTCTGAGCTGGGAATGATGTTACAACTGAGTTGAATGCGTTCCATTTACAAGTTCATTGTTTTCATTAGCTCTAGCCAGGTTAGCCATTGCTAGCAATGCCAGTTTATAACAACGCATTACGATGTATTTTGTGCATACAAACAGCGTAGCAACATGTCCACAGGCAGAAATTGGACGCCGCTGCGTGTACGAGTGATTAAGTGAGACACAAATAAGACAGAAGTGCTTATAACTGTGTTACTACAGCTTTCACAGCTGTTGATGCACTGAGCAGCCATGTTGGATTTTTAGCTCAGGGCACTCAGTGGTTGCCCGAGTTCCAGAGCTCTGTAATCCGAGGTCAGGGGGGCGTGTTTCCAACTTTGAGTACAAATGGAACGCACTAAAAGGATCGATGTATACAACAACAAATAAAAGCGCAAGAGCAGACAAGCCCATTCCCAGCTGATCACCAAACACATATGAGAAAGCAAACACTCTGATGGTGCTGATGGTGCCAAATAAGCACAAGTATGTAAGCCGTGTCTCCATTTTTTCATTGATTTAATACATATTTGTCATGATTGTGAGTTTCTGTTATGTTCTGTTTCCTGTTTTATTTTGAAATCTGTTTTCTCCCTTGTCTTGTCTACTTTACTTCCTGTCTTTAGTTTTCCCGCCCTTGTGATTGTCTTATGTGTTTCACCTGTTTGCCCAGCCTAGTGTCACCTGTCCCTTGTTAGTCCTCGTTACCTGGTTTATTTAGTCTCTGTTCTGTCTTTGTCTCTTGTCGGTTCATTGTATTCTGTTGCTGTGTTTCCTGTTGGTGTGTTTGTGCATGGAGTCTACCTTTTGTCTCTGAGTTCCAGTTTTGAGATCCTATTCTGTTGTACTGGAATTAGTTTTTGTCTGTTACCTTCTGGACTCTTTTGGTATGTAATTCATTTTTGTTGGTGAAATAAAGCCTCAAGCAACAAACTTCCTCCTGCTCTCTGCATTTGGGTCCTCCATTCCCTGCAACTTGTGACACTATTGTAATAAAACAGGTTTAAGGCATCAAATGAGTGTCATTCAAAAGTTTCCCGTCAAACAAAGACAGCTGACATTACAGAACCAATGTGTACTTGGGATGAGCGTGACTTGAGTCTCTCAAAATCGGAGGAAAATCTTTTAAACTGACCTTTGTTGATCTGAAATGAAGACAGATTCAGAAAACTGCACGGCCTATTTCTCTCTTAAAATGTTTCTAGAAACATGTTTCAGTGAACTATTTTACTACAATATAAGATCGTATTCTGAACGAGCCGCCATGAAAGTCTGGCTGTGAATTTCCAGAGAAACCAGACCCACATGACGCGTTCGTCCAATCAGCTGCCAGTTTTCATTTTTGGGCAACAATACAGATTAGCGCCACCTGCTGTTATGGAGACGTATTACGTCTCGTCGCTTTGGTGTGTTCTGAGGCACTTTTTTGACCAATTTGGGGAGACTGATCAGCCCAACTGCCTTTTCTGCCGACGTTTGGCCATCTGGTTGGTATGTCCACGCCTTAAGAGAGAACTTTTTTTCTCAGCCTCAACCCAATATTTCAATTCAGGATGACGGTGTTAAATTTAAATCACACAGATTGTCACTTTAGCCTCAATTTATGCTATGTGACTGTAGAGATGAATGTTATTCCCCTACATGTTCCTGTATGTATACAATCCCAAATTTTATAGACACGTGCATATGCAATTTCAAAATCAGCAACCAGATGCTCCAACATTAGACGATTGGTTAGAAATTATTCACGAAATTTACACCAGAAGAAAAGAAAAAATCCCATGTCCCTTTAGGGTCTCCGTTAGCCTGGCTCCACCCTCCTATGTACTTCTGCTCAATTTTCATTTTCCTTCAGTACATTGTCTGGGTTTCGGGTATATTCTTGGGTTTTCTCCGATCATATCTTTACTGGTCCAATCAGCGAACAGAGGGAGTGGCTGAGAACGATGACGTTGAGGTCGTGCGCTAGTTTGAGTTGTAGTTCCGTAATGGCGGCGGAGAAAAATGCGAGCGAAGCCATTCGGTCCGTTGTGGCAACGCTGCCGAATATCCAGAAGTTAAAGCCAGAGCAAGACCATTCTTTGCTGAGTTGTGTTGGGGGCCATGATGTTGTGGCCCTCCTCCCCACAGGGTTCAGGAACAGTTAGATTTTCCAGCTCACTCCGTTAAAAGGTGCAGTAGGTAAATCTTATAAAACTAACTTTCTGTCATATTTGCTGAAACTGACCCTATGTTCCAGTAGAACTACATGAAGCAGGTCATTTAAAAATAAATCCAGCTCCTCTGGCTCCACCTACAGCCAGTAGTGTGATTTGCAAAAATCCACAGCTCACTGTTCAGATGCACCAATCAGGGCCAGGGGGGGTCTCTAACTGCGTGTCAATCACTGCTCATGCACACACATTCATTCTCCCTTGTGGGGGGAGGGGCTGAGGAGACCGTTTTGGGCTTTAGCAGAAAGTGGGGGAGGGACTGACAAGTTGTCGATGTTCACACTTTTTGGCTAAGTCTGGATCTTCACAATCATACCTACGGCACCTTTAATGGTGAAGGAGTTGGCTAAGGCGAACGCTAGCGATGCTAAGCTGATGCCACGACCAAATGTTAGTGATTGGTTATGGCAGATCCAGAGTGGCTGTGGGTAGATCCAATAGTTTTAAACTTCAACAGAGTACCCGCCTTCAAGGAAGTTAACACTTGTCAATGGAGAGTGGCCAGACTCTCTGTACAAATGAAATGTCCCAGAGTCTGGTAGGACCAGGCTAGGGCTCCGTACCCTCCATGATAAAATATAAAAAATAAAAAAATAAGTGTAGAAAAAAAAAAAAAATTTAAGAAATTTCTAAATGGGTTGAAGCCTACCTTGGACGAGCACCTGTCCTCCCTGGATGTAGAACTGCTGTGGGGAGTCTCCAGACGGAGCAGCACACTGCAGGACTGTGGCTCCAGGCTGGGTCAGAGTCTGGGTCCCCTGGAGGCCTTCCACTCCAGGGCTGCTCAACTGGATGGCTCTCCCCTGGGTGATCGCAACTGTGTGGGGTCAGCACAGTAGCAACGTGGGAGTCAGGATGTCAGGTATCATCAGGTTTCATTCATGTTTCTCATAGAAAATGTAAGATGACTGATAGTTGGAGCACTTGCAAATAGGGCTGTGCAATCAATCGAATTTTGATCGCTATTTCAATTTCAGCTCCTAACGATCACGTAAAACAACGTAATCGAGAAATACGATTATTTTGCACATTACGTTATGCAAGTAAGCTCTTATTTTGGTTGCGTCCAAAATCCCACACTAACATGCTATTCAGTCAGCTAAAACAGTATGTGAGATATCTTAGTATGTCAGAAACCTTAGTATGAAACAAATAGTATGTGAATTGCATATTCTTTTCAGGTGAAATATTACAGAATACAAACACTGGACACTACGCCGGCATAAGTGTCCCACAATGCAATTCGGAAGTAACGACAACGTTCATAACAACAAGTCAGGACAGAAACCAATGAGCTCTGTAATGTCAATAACGCTCTAATTTACATTTCTACATATTTAAACGACTGCTGGTCTAGTTGTTTACCTTTTTCAGTAATTGAAGCGTTATCTGGCAATGTCGCCAGAGTTGAGGTCGGCAGGGGTAACCATGGTTACGCGTCTCCAATGGCAAGGAGGCTCTCAGGAAGTGGCATTGAAAATGACGGCTTAGTGCGCCCGAAAAGATACACACTACAGTTTATTTACACAAATGTATGTTGAAAGATAGTTTACATATGGAGTATGTACTGCAGAGTATGCAATTTCAGACGCAACCTTTGTCTTGTGTTCTGAAGGGGCCCACAGTTAAGCCCACAGTTCTATCCAGTTTGCTACTCTATATATATAGAAAATGACATATTTTCATGGACACAATGGACCAATGTTGTAAATAAATACAACACTCTATCTGTATATCTGTATATATTTATTTTGATTTTTTTGTTCATAAAAAGGGTGTTTAAAGTGTGTACATAACTATTATTATCATTACTCTTATTCTATTTTTTCTATTTCTTATAATACTTTTTGTATATTGCTCCTATGTGTATTGAATGTGTATTTCTTATTCTGACGGATGTGAATATTTTTGAGCTGCTGTAGCGAGGGAAATTATCCACTGTGAGAATAATAAAGTCTATCATATCTTATGTTATCTTATCTTTTCTTAAACTGGTCAGGAAGGCTGGCTCCGTTAGTGGCTGCAAACAGGAGACTTTTTAAGAGAGGAGGTCACTGAACAGACTGTTATCTATCATGGATAACCCCCCTCCACTGGTCATACCACAGACAATACAACTTTTTAACACTTCAACACTGAGTGTTATATAAGACTCATATTCATCACAATACTGCACTAAGTGCAACTTGCAGAAACATAGGGTTTATTTACATCTTTATAAATACTATTTAAGTAGTTGTACATGTTTTTCTCCCAACTTGTATAGATGTTGTATTTTTTTTCATTTTATTTTTTGAATATTTGTTGTTCCAAGTTATTATTTCTATAATAACATATTCTGTATGTGTGCTGTGTGTCTGATATTTTGCTAGCCTGGGAAAACCCTGACGAACTTCCGGAAAATTTGAGATTTGCTCTGCGAGTCCACACTCAATTACAACTGCGACAGGTCTGGTGTCAACCAGGCTAATATTTTGCTGCAGTAGCACTGAAATTTCCCAATTTGGGATCAATAAAAGTCTATCTATCTAATCTAATCTTATTGTATCCTATCTTATCTTATAGAGCAGTAGACTGAGAGGGTGGATGAACCAAAAACTGCATGTGTTGAGGCTAGTATCCCTGTTCATGTGTGTACTGACTATATTGTCCTGAGCTGGTCTGGTAGATGGAGGTTGGTACTGATGCTGAGGCAGCGCTGGAGACCACCGCCACCTCCTCCTCTGTCATCTCTTCATCGATTTTTGGAACTGCCGGCGAATCCGATGAAAGCTCATTAAGTATTTTTCTGTGGGATAAGAGAGAGACACATAAAGTGATTCCACACAGACAGTTCAACATTATCAGCGATATACTTGACACACTCTGTGCCGTTTATCACACTCTTGTTTAATGTTAACGTCTTCTCACCGATAAGATGGACGCCTGGAGAGAAGCACCCGTCTCTTGTGGGTGTCTGTGACTGACTCGTCATCCTCCAGCTCTCCTACAGTGGCAATCTGGAGAGTACACGCAGTATTTCAACGTGGTGAGTACAGTAACCCATAGTATAGTGGTGGAAGAAGTATTCAGATCCTTTACTTAAGTAAAAGTACTAATACCACACTGTCAAAAAATACAGTTACAAGTAAAAGTCCTGCATTGAAAATGTTACTTAAGTAAAAGTATGCAAGTATAATCAGGAAAATGTAATTAGTATCAAAAGTAAAAGTACTCTGTGTATACAAATCCTCCCATTTTAGAAAGTGTAAAGGATCCAAACAGTTGTGTGTTTAATCATTTCAGCTGGACATATAGGCCATTATGTTGTTGGCTAGTGTACTTTATAATAGAGATACACTGATTACAATTTTCTAGGTCAATTCCGATTTCCGATTTTTCATTGAGTCTGACCTGCTGATACCGATTTTAGCCGATTCCGATTTCATATTTTCTAACCACTTTACAGCACACACAAATATTTATTTTCTATCTTTTCTTTAATAGAACATTTTACATTTTGCATAGAACATAGGACATTTTTTTAACAGAAAATTGATTGCTATAAAACAGAACTATATAAATGACTCCTGGTGTGGGAAATTCACACACATCTAAAGTGCAATGTTATGAAAGAACCATTTCCTTCTTTTCACATCCAATATCCAACTAAAAAATGTCATATAATTAGCAAACTAAACTTCTGTATGAAAACAGGTAATGTTTTTGTACAAAAGGCCATCTGTAAGCAGTGATTGTTAGCGTGCATGTCGGAGAATAGTGCGGACACGTGCTTCACACCGCGAGCGGGCACGCGCGCCACCCGGCGGAGAAGTGAGAGAAAGAAAAAAAAGAGACTCGCCGTCCGAGGGATAACTAGCCAGTGAGGAATATTTCCATATTAAGAGCTTTTGTGACTAAGGGTGAGTTGGAGATTATCATTAATTCTTTCATTTCCTCTCGTTTAGATTACTGCAACAGTCTTTTTACCTGTTTGAGTAAGAAGGAGCTTTACCGTCTTTACGGCTGTTCAGAACTCTGCTGCAAGGCTTTTAACTCACATTAACAAAAGAGCACACATCACGCCTGTTTTAGCGTCACTTCACTGGTTACCAGTCCAGTATAGAATTCAATTCAAAATCCTGGTCCTTACTTTTAGAGCCCTGCATGGTCAAGTTCCTACCTACATATCTGACTTGATTCAGCTTCACACTCCCACCCGGAGTCTGAGGTCATTAGATCAGAGGCTATTAGTGGTTCCTCGCACTCATTTTAAAACTAGAGGGGACCAATCTTTCCAGGCAGTGGCGTCTAGGCTGTGGGATGTCTTGCCTCCCTTTCTGCGTTGTGTGAATTCTGTTGAATCTTTTAAAAAGCAACTGAAGACTCTGCTCTTCAAGCAGGCTTTTAGTTAGTCGAGGGTTTCTTATGGTTGTTTATGTTTTCTATTTGTATTTCATTTTATTGTATTTTAATTTGTTGTACTGTATTACATTTTATTGTGAAGTACTTTATGATTTTTTTTTATCTGTGAAATGTGCTATATAAATAAACTTTACTTACTTACAGTGGAGATGGCGTGTGTGCGTCCTTGAGAACTGTAAGTCGTATAACTTATGTTGTCGGTTCATTGTTAGCTGGTGACTTCGTTGTTTGTGTTCGTCACCTGCTAGCTAGGTTGCACGTGGCTGTTGATTCGATATAATGGCGATTGTATACAACGCCCTCGCTCACGTTTGTATTTTATGTGCATTATTAACATGCTACAGTAGTTAAACTGCATTACGATAATGTAATTAATAGTGGGTTTATTGTTATTATTTGCTAGCCCATATATAATTCCTATGCATTGCGTATGGTAGCTTTTACAATGTTATTTATTTACAGCATTTGACCGGCATAAAATCGGCATATGTCAGACTGGCCGGCCGGTCGCCGGTCATGGCCGGTCACATGAAAATCGGCCAATTCACCAGGTCACCAGACGGTTAATCGGTGCATCTCTAGTTTATAATAAATCATCGTATATTTATACAGTGTTGTAATGTAACAAACAAATACTTTGCTACTGTACTTAAGTAGAATTTTCACATACTGTATCTGTACTTTACTTTATTTATATTTCCCAAAACTTTTACTTTTACTCCACTACATTTCCCCTGAGCATCTTAGTTATTCATTACTACAAAATAAAATCACAAGAAATGTGTTACACTGGAAAAAAAGCAGGTTTGGCGAATCATTGCTCATTGCCGAGATAATGCTCCGTTCCAGTTGGTGAAGTAATGCCTGTATGTTGCCGAAACTAAAGAAGAAGAGGAGGAAGCATAATAACTGATAGTGTCATGGAAACACCTGGTGCAGTCTCTGCTGCCATGGTAACAGACAATTACACCCCCCCCCCCCCCCCCCGCTCCCGACGGCAGTGGTGATGAAGATAACGTTACACACCTTTGGCCATAAAGTTCATAATCAAAGTTTATATTCTAAAAGGTGACTTTAACTTCTACTAAAGACATTTTCTGGTAAGATACCTGTACTTTTACTCGAGTATTGTTTTCAAGTACTTCATACCAGACTGTATTTAAAAACATGTGTTTTGTGTGCAAAAATCTTAATGTGTAAAGTAACTAAAGCTGTCAGATGAATGTAGTGGAGGAAAAAAGTACCCCAACATTTGTACTTAAGTACAGTACTTGAGTAAATGTACTTAGTTACATTCCACCTGTGCCCACAATATAGTTTTTTAAAATGTTGGTGTTAAATGTTGTCACTGAGAGGGCGTTGCTTTCCGTACACAGACCTCTGGGAGTATTCTGGGATGTGTCTGATACAACAACTTGTGAAAGAGAAGGAAAGGAAGCAGCATTTTGTTTTGAGCCAACCCATCACAAGACTCAACAGAGAGTCTTATCTGTCTACGGTGTAATTATTCGTGAATGTGTGAGTTAACACCCTCTTTTCTCCAAGCATAATTTCCCTGCAGCATGAATAAACAGGTTTACATTTTGCCACCCAAAGGGTATTGTTGGAATAATAACAAACAGGAATCTGCCAGGGTTATGTAAGGGTTAGGGTTAAGTAAGCTTCCATGACTCACACACTGGTGCGTAATGGTTGAACATTATCAACACAAAGGCTGTTTTGGCCCTCTTAGAGGATAATGTCTGCGCCAGACAAAGGACCAGTCTGATTTATGCCAGGTTAAACAGGCGTGTGTCTATGTCTATTTATTGATTATTATGTGAGTGAATGTTATGCCTATGCTTGTAAAGCCTATAATAAAAGTAGCAAAATGACTTCATTTGTCATTTTTCTGCACACTGTTTAGTCTGGATGTTCAGAGATGCAAATATATAACTTTTAATACACCGGCTCAATCACAACTGTGCATTTCTGTGACAATGTAATTGTTACTTTGAAAGTTCAGCCAATACCACAATTAAGTGGGACGTATTATTGATGAAAGTCACTGATATGAAGTACAGAGTAAGACTTGAAATCAGTTAGAAAACCACTTTGTGGTTGACACCTGCTGCTTCACGGAGCAGTTCACATGTGTGATGTCCTTCCTGACTCGTTTCCTCTGAATGATACTTTTCATGATACGACAAATGAACCTGTGCTCTGCAAACCAAGCTGCACCTGTGAGGAAATCTGCTGCAGCATGGTATCTGATCAAATTTGATTTCACCACTTTTTTTTTTTCAAGTGCTGAAAAAATATGGAAACATCTGTGCGCCTACAGCGCATTGTTCGTCACACCGCTCCAGCCCACAGGTCACATCAGACAACACTGTCTGATGTGTCTACAGCTGGTGGAGCTGTCCTTCTGGCCAGACGCAACAACAATGTCTCCTCAATGTGAAGGTTACACTGCGGAGCTTAAATCTCAGATCCTACTGCTCACATCAATCCTCTTAACAGATGCACTGCATTAGACTACAGGGACATCGTAGTACTTCCTACACATGGCATGGTTAGTTTACAGCAGTTTTATTTTGTTAAATTTGACTTAAAGCTTTAGTGCGTAACTTTTTTATATTAATGGATGTCCGTTACCAGGGCTCAACGCTAACTTTTTAAAGTGGTTGCCGAATTTGACAATACGGTTGCCATGTTTTAAACTGCCTATATTTGGAGCAATTCATTTCTTATGTAAGTATACCACACATTTTAATAATGAAACAATGAGATAATGGCTTGGAATATCATTTGCCATCCCTCTCAAATAGGGGCGCGACTGATCACAAAACTCATGGTTCAGATCACAGTTTTGAGTCATGGATCAGATCAATTTGTGGATCAGCACAAAAAAAGGAGGGAATTTGAATGATTATTACAAATTTTAAAACAATAACGTTCAACAATAATTACTTCTTTCACCAGTAAATTGCTGTTAAAAGACAAAAACAGATGAGAAAAGGGTATTTGTATAATTTTGAATGCACCATGAGGTTTACCAGTTTCAAGTAAATGCACCATTTAGTCCCGTCTGTGTTGTTTTTCCGACAATGGCAGTAACCATAGTGTTAGTTTGTGTCTTTAGCTGCAGACTGTTATACGTCCCGGTGTTGGAATCCTCTACAGTGAAATACAGTCACACTTTTACACCGTATAGCTGTCAGCATTTTAACCGTGTTTAATCCAGTTACTACTGTAGCTAACGGTAGGCTAACGTTACCTGCTGCCAAGTGTAACATTATTAGTGTTTACTAGCGTGACATGCAGCGATGCCTCTGTTGCCTTTAACGTCTGTTTTGGAGCATCAGAGAGCAGCGCAGATATTTAGGTGGCACAGTAATGAGGCACCGAAATCTGCGTTGCTATTCTGTCCGGTAGATACCGGTCACCGTTGCCATATTAGCACCGGATTCTAACGTGTCGTTAACGTGAATAGAAAATTGTGTTGCCTGTATCTATCTTTTCACGGCAAACGCACGTGGAAAGCGGTCACATAACAGATGAAATGTGGTGTTGTGCACGAACGTAGTGTTTAAACTTCACAGAGACAACCAAATAAAATATTGACTTCTTTTGAAATAAGATTTTCCAGTTTTGTAAGTCTTGATTTGTTTTTATATTTTTTTAAAACACAAACATTGAACAGGTGGTTGCCAAAGGGGGCAACCAGAGGGCACAAAATGGTTGCCAATTGGCTGTTCTCGGTTTAAGAAAAAGAAGCAGAAGCTTAATATGAGTACAAATCATGGCATCGGCGACCACTGCATGCTCTCACCTGACCAGTCTGGACTTGTGGGGACTGTATGACAGAGGTCTGAGGGGCCTGGATCACCCCCTGGACCTGCACCGTCTGACCATCACACAGCTGGACCACCGTCACACCAGGAGACTCTCCTGCCACCGACACCTGCAGGCACAACTCCAGACAATCACTCCAAGATCCACAGGGGTAAACATAACGGACGGACGGAGAACGTTGCAGATTCTGAATGTTTTTACAAAATATCACAATTAAAATGTGGAGTAATCACAGACATTTGCCTCATGGACTTATCAGCAAAATCTGTGTTTAGAAGTGCTGAATTTACAGCTCACAGCAATTAAGTATAATACAGTGTCTGGCTTTTGTTTGATATATATAGTGTCGGCAAAAATGCCTTTTTATTGAGGTTAGTCTTAGCGAAATGCTCTGAGTGAATTTAAACTGGGTTTTTAGTGTGAAGTGTGTTTAGTGTCTTTTTTTTCCTCAACCTTTTTTTTTTCTTCTAAACCTTTATTGTTTAATTATTAATATCTAATGCTGTCCAAACTGCTCCAAAATCTAAACCCCAAGTTCATTTGGTACCCAGGAAAACAAAGTGTGAAGTAGATTGGATGAACAGATCATGAGATATTTCAAAGACAACAGACAAACACACACGCACATACAAAGATTCCCCGATTGATAGTTAGATGTCTAAACCATCCAAGTGGTGTGAGGTTGTAAAACGTAGGTTTCTACTCCTGTAGAAGCCACAAGTCCGTATTAAATCAACCTTGTTTTATTCACAAGTACTACACTACCCACAATCCTAGCATAACAGCATCGTCTCTGATTGGTGGTGCTCGCTGTTAACATGGAAATGTATACCGCACCCGCGAACCCGCAAACAGCTAGCGAGCTGCTACTACTGAAGTCTCTGATTCTGGTTCTTGTACCTTTGTCATTTTTGCTGTTTTCAATATGTTCTTTTGCGTCAGATCCAACGTTTTATCATCACGATTCATCTCGTCAACTGATTGGCCTGTTTCCAGGCTGAAAACTTTTTGTATAAGCATTTTTTGAAACGTCAATGGAGATACTGAATGGTGAAAAAAATCACTTCCGGGACCAGAGCTGTTCAAAAAGTGGGCGGTCACTGTTGAGCATCTATAGCGTTATGTGTGCTGTAAAAGAAGATAAATTGATCTTCAGGCTACATTTACACTGTTACGTTTTGGTTTTTAAGCAGAGTTTTGAGCCAAAAGCGAAACTCAACAGAGACATACACATTTTCAACAGATCACTAATATTTAACCCCCAAAACTGTAAGTGTTTTTAGCTCCAGTAGAAGAACTAATCTCCATTTAAACTAACACGCCCAAACTGCATTTCTCATCAACATTCTGGTATACTGGGCATAAACAGGAGGCAGCGTGGAGACTCCGCCCGTCTCTGATAGTTGCCATGTTAACATTAGTAGCTTAGTCTGAGAGAACAAGACGTCATAACCCAGGCAGCAAAATGTTGGCGTCAGTGTCGGTGTTGCCAAAGGTCTCCGTTTGCGGTGTTTCCAAATGTCTCCGGTTTAGGGGCTCGGAAATGCCAGAGCAGGGGGAATGAGAGGGGGCAACGCCAGAGCGGGGGGAATGAGAGGGGGGAACGCCAAAGCAGGGGGAATGAGAAGGGGTAACGCCAGAGCAGGGGGAATGAGAAGGGGGAATGCCAGAGCAGGGGGAATGAGAAGGGGGAATGCCAGAGCAGGGGGAATGAGAGGGGGCAACGCCAGAGCAGGGGAATGAGAGGGGGCAACGCCAGAGCAGGGGGAATGAGAGGGGGGAACGCCAGAGCAGGGGGAATGAGAGGGGGAACGCCAGAGCAGGGGGAATGAGAGGGGGCAACGCCAGAGCAGGGGGAATGAGAGGGGGAAACGCCAGAGCAGGGGGAATGAGAGGGGGAACGCCAGAGCAGGGGGAATGAGAGGGGGAAACGCCAGAGCAGGGGGAATGAGAGGGGGCAACGCCAGAGCAGGGGGAATGAGAGGGGGCAACGCCAGAGCAGGGAGAATGAGAGGGGGGAACGCCAGAGCAGGGAGAATGAGAGGGGGGAACGCCAGAGCAGGGAGAATGAGAGGGGGAAACGAAACAAAAGATATTTGTTTTTAAACCAAAACTTAAATGTAGTCTTATTGAAACATCATAGACTGGAATGTCTAAACGTCGGCTTAAACATCACGTGCTGAACAAGTGTAACAATTGTCCATGAAGTGTTGAAGTGACATTGATGCCCTGCAGTACCTTCTCTGTCTGTTTAAATTGCTGAACAGTATGTGTGTGTGTGTGTGTGTGTGTGTGTGTGTGTGTGTGTGTGTGTGTGTGTGTACCTGGGGAGACAGACTGTCTTCACTGTAGTTTTCCTCTCCATCTGTCACCGAGTTGTTCAAACTGCTGTCCAGCTGAGGCGAGACTGACATATCCATAGTCATTCACCTAGACATACACACAAGAAGAGTATTAATACTACCTTGTATTTTGTTCTCCAGTACCATTATCAGAGATCCCAAACAAATGATTGTCTTTTCATGTGATATCAAACTTGCCTCTCCCAGGACTAGTTAGATACAGCATTTCCCTGGAACCCCAATATATCAATATATCATTGGAACAGCCAAACACAATGATTCAGTATACTTTCATTTGTGCTGTATAATTGTGCGTTGCCTGTAAGTTTGAAGGATGAAGATCACAAAAACCTGACAGCCAGCGTCACAGTCACAAGGAGATTGTACTTCAAGTATTTCCAAATATTTTCACAAAAATGAACATGGGCCTGTCTGATAAACATTCGTTCAAACACTCACATCTCAAGTTCACATGGTCTATCTGCCACTAAAAGAGTGAAACATCTGATTAGAAAGTGTTCCCATAATGCAAAATCAATGAGATTAAAACTAATTAAATTAAAGCATAATTCAAGAAATGTAGGTCCTGGATATCACTGAGCCCCAAGATTTAAAAGAATTACTGTTAAGTGTCAAAGCAGAGGACAATATAGGCAACATAAAGTACACTTTGAATTTTTAAGTTGAACAAAGTAACGTTAGGCCTAATGCAAAGTGAAAATGAAGCTGTGGGCCTGTTTCATTTAAACACTTTTATTTTGAAAGGTAGGCCTATATACTTTTATCAACGCAATACAGCAAATACAGAAAGCAAAGGCTATATGTAAGGGGAATTTGGAACAAAAATTGAAGCATTAGTATTTTCGTATATTGAACATTTTATTTTGAAGACAGAGACACCTTTCGCTCAAACATCCGACATCTTGACGCTTGACGCAGCTCTGAAAACTTAAAGCAGAAAGGAACTACTGCCAGCGGAGCCGAGTGGGAACATTGTTTTTTTTTACTCCATGTTGATCGGCCTGTTCTCAAAGCAAAGTTTGAATGAGCCGTCCGGCACCGCGGACGTGTATGCCCACTGTCCCTTGACTCTGGCCGACTGGCGCCGAGCAAAAAATGTGACAGCTTTGCATGACTTACCGAAGTTTTACGTAGTCTGACTCGTCACTAATGACAGTATGGGTGGACGGCCTTCGCACACGTAGTTTCACGTCAGCGCTGATGATGCTGTGCCGAAAATGTCGACCGACGAGTCAGTTTAACGTCAAAGAGTGTCTAGGTGGAGCGAGATGATTCAGTCCCACCTACTTCCGCATTCGCTATGCACGGCGTCAACCACCAGCGGCCAAAATCTTTAAATGTATCTTTAAAAGCATTAAATGAGCAAATTGTAAGAATTGTACTGCTGCATAGCACAGACGTTTTACTCTGGACCAAACCACATTGTTTACAATTGAGTTGGCCTGAATAAAGTTCAACTCAACTGTAAAATATAAATTTAAAGATATATTTCTGTTCATTGTAGGAAGAGAAAATATAGACATGAAGTGACTTGTAGGCTATCACTTCAAATAGGCTTACAACGTGTCTACAAAACTAAATGTAGGACATTTTAAAGCTAATACACGGACAAAGTAATGCCAATTCAAACAACACAAAAGTGATTCAAGATTGCAATAATATGAATTAGATGATAGAGCAAATCTCATATAAATTTTGGATACTTTTCAGTGTTTTGCTATAGTGAGTCCCATGTTTACAGACCAGAGTAATGTTGCCATCTGCTGGCTGAAATAAGCAACAACACTTTAAAAAGCAGCCATGCAACAGGATCAGTTGATCCTAACATTCAGGGTTATATAACATTTTAAGCATGTTTTTTCAAACAGAAACAATAGTAAGTGTGTAAAAGTAGAATAAGTATACATCTCTAGCAGAAGTAAGCATTAAAGAGTGCAAAGTTAATGACTGTATCTTGAGTTGATTACTGTAATAAAACTGTCCCAGCTACCCAGTCCATCTTCTCCTGACTCCAGGCCCAGCCGCTGTATTGTGATGGGTGTGTAGTAGACTCTGTTCAGCACTGTAAACAGGATACCTCTTCTCCTAGCTTCTGTTATATTCCTCCCAATACTTGATACAATATGTGACCATGTCTCCTTATCTATTTCACATGTCAAGTCATTTTGCCATACAATTCTCAAACTGTACAAATAAAACTATTTACTTTGCATAACATTTAACATAATGAAGATGTGTGCTACTGCTATGCTAATGTAGGGCTGGAAAATAACTCCTTAAACGCATTGGTTCTGTATAATACATAACATACAGGTATATATATTATATTATATATTATACACAGGGACTACACAACATCTACAGCAACATACCAGTATATATATATATATATATATATATATATATATATATATATATATATATATATATATATATCAACATCTGATAGTTTTGAAAGTATTTGTCTGCTGTTGTTCATTGCTTTGTAATTCTGTGTGGTCTTTATTATGCATCTCTTTTTATCTGTTTTATTTTTTATTACATGTAAGGTGTCCTTGAGTATCAAGAAAGGCGCCCATAAATAAACTGTATTATTGTTATTATTATTATTATTATTATTATTATTATTTCATTCTGATGTATAAATGTGTGTACAGTACTGTGGCTGTACTGTACAATCTGTTCTGTACTCTCTAAATTCCTTTATTTAGATGGGACACTGGCTGAGCCCAGAAGCACCATCTGTCCTCCTGCATGCCAGCAGAGGTGGGACTGTTCAAACCCTGTCCCCACCCCGCTGTTCTCAAAGAGCACTGCTCTGCATGGACAAGTCCCTCCCTTAATCTCTAACAGTGGGAAGTACAAGCACTTAATTCAGCAATAAGTGAATAAGGTGTTTTCGAGTGCTGTGTTTATGTATATAGTACAAGAGTATAATATGCAGAGGTTGCATTACTTACCTGCATTTTGTTGTATTGTAAATGAATCAAATTGGAATCACCACTCTGTCCCTAGTTTGGGAGGCCAAATGTTCTGTCAGGTGTGTCATTCTCTGCCTTAAAATAAATCCATAAACATTATGAAGAAAAAACAACAATAAAGATCTTTTTTTTTTTAGAAGACTATTTCATATTCTTTCCCCTTTCCCCTTGTATTCTCATTTTCCTGTGATTAATTTTCCAGTGTTTGTTTTGAAAAATAACTTTTATTGGAATATTTCTTTTCCATTTTTCAATCCTATTGCATGTTCTCATGTAGTACAACCCGTTCTTTTTGTATTCCTATTTCTGCTCTTTTTTGTTGTTTCAATTTTCCCACAGAACATTTTCACTTGCCATCATTCTGTAAAACTCATGTGTCACATTCACAGGGGCATAGTAAAAGCAAATTCTGGGCCCTGTGGAAAGGCATTCTCTATGCCCCTCCCCCTGCATCCATACCTTCTAGCATCTTTTTGGACTCTCCTCACATGAGGGCCCTGGAGCGTAGGTTCTTCGAATGACGACCACAAACACTCGTCTTTCACTGTGAACATTTTACTGCTCAATATGCTGCAGTATTTCACACAGGAAAGTGAACAAACGTAAGCATGACGGACACATTGCATCTAGTCTCGCTTTGCCAGACCTTCCTCCAAAGCGCGCTTAAGGAGGGTCTGGCTAGTCCACATAGCATTTGGGGATGTGAGAAAAACCTGCTCTGGTTTATTGCCATTTCTTTAAACCAATCAGAATTGTCATGGGCGGTGCTAAACTCCGCACAGAGCTGCTGCAAAACAGTCGTGCAACAGAAAACTCAGATTGGACAGATAGTCTAGCTAGCTGTCTGGATTTACCCTGCAGAGATCTGAGGAGCAGTTAACAATAGTCCTCACAAATCCACCAACTTTACAATTCCTAATACATGCATCCGGTGGATTTTTCTGCAGCACCGGAGCAATCCCGGAAGCCAAACTTTTTTTTCTCCTACTATGGCCACGCCAAGACCCGCCCTTCAATAGCAGTTTGATAGGTTGCGGTTAGGCATTGACCTCGAGTGGTTAAGGTTAGGATAGCCGATTTGTCAGGGGATAGGACCTGTACATGTAAGCATGGATGCATGGCCAATAGTAGTTTGTGAATGCTATGGATGGGCGGGTCTTGCGAAAAATATCACATCCCAGAAGTGGAACGCAAAGGATAAATCGCAACCAAGGGGGTAAGCTTCGCTTCAGAACTCAAACCTCCTATGGCGCCATTTTGATGCTACCAAACAATCACCTCCCGTTAGCATTCCATTGACTCCCATTCATTTTGGCGCCACTTTGACAGAGAATAACTTTACATCTGAAGCGTTTAAAGACTTTATTTGTCCATTGTTTATTTCTAAAGAAACACAACAATGTATAAAAGGGTCCATTACCTTGTATCTCACGTTATGGCTCCGTAGCAGACGTTTTTATAAAAATAGGCTAAAGATTGTGTCATAACCACGCGTTAGTTCAATAACTAGCATTTTAGTGATCAATAATTAGCCTGTGCCCATGGTATCTCCTTACATATACCTATGCTCTCCGTCTCTGCAAGATTGGGAATGATTGAGATTTCTCTTGGCACAGCTACCAGAAGACTTCCAACTTTCAGACAGGTTGCTCACGTCACATCTACGTCTTCAAGCTCAGTTGGAGACACTCAGCGCTCACCGGAAAAGTGCTTCTAATGTCCTTCACTGGTCTCCGCATATATAAAATGGACCAACAGATCCCATTGCGCTGGACTCTGGACGGAGACATTTTTCAGTTTTTACAGTAAATGTTTGAGTTTGTAAAGAAAAATGCAAATACTGCTACTTTTTTGAACAGCCTAGTATTCCTTTTTCTTCACTTTCTGTAAAGGTATAACACACACTTGATCAATGTTGTTCATGTTTTGATTTGGAATTGAATGTGCAGT
>CM042324.1:28622259-28722259 GCA_023566125.1 Zingel zingel
GACTGGGCCATGCCTAGGTTCGCCTGCTAAGACCCATCATGGACATAGTCATTCCACCCTGGTCTTACAATATGTTGTTTCACCACTTTACTTCTTAGTGGTTCACTTCCATCAACTAAACAGTTCACAATTCTATCATACATTGCACATAGGTCATTATTGTGACTTACATTCTTACAGTTGCTATCCACACACACAATTGCATCAACAGGTAACTCAATATTTCTCAAGTGCACATCAGTCAGTAACTTGTAATATTGCAGGTCATCTTCTGTGTGCCTTGTCCAGTCCATTATCTCACCTGGTTTATGTCTGTCACTACAAACAAGCTCAGGTAGACCCTTAATATTTATGGACATAGAAACGCGAATATGGTCTGCTGTGGCCTAACCATATAAGATCTCAGCCTCCTTTATACAAGCTTCACTCACATGTGTATAGCTATCAGCTGGCAGTAATTCCTTAGTGGACAAAATAACCTTGTTATCTTTGCAGAATTGTGTCAAGCGTTGACCAAAAGATGAATAGGTATCTGATATATCAGCATTCAGATCCCCCAAGACAAATATGGATGTATATTCACTTTCCCTTATGTAAGACCCTATAAAAGCGAGCTTATTCAAGTACTCATTTTCATTTTTGTGACATTCATAAGGAGTGTATACATTTAAGATTATAAAAACATTCTTATTATGCACCACCTTAATTCCAATGCACCAGTCCACATCTAACCTGATCACAGTGATCAAAGGGTCAAGTTTCTTGTGCCAGAATATGGCCACACCTCCTGGGATCCTGCCACGCAGAATTCTGGTGTTTAAGTCTGTCGTGGATTCTCCTGCCCCATGGAAATCATTATGCACAATGTTAAGTTTATCCAGATCTTGAATAGCTAAAAAGGTCTCTTGCAAACACACCACATCAGCATTCTCAAAGAGCTTGTCAATAACAGTGCGTTGGGCTCTCGCTCCAGCATCCTGGCCAAGCTGCAGACTACGGGAATTATAAGACACAACTCTCATAGCAGTTTATCATTTTGTTAACATGCATGGGACACCCTTGGCTCAGGCGCACTCATCTCTGTGTCAAGTGGTGCTTTAATACCAGCCCCTACCGCAGTCCTAGGCTTGCGATTCTCATAGAAGCGTATTACATAGGTACCTTCTGGCCACAGCTGCGGAGCATACATCTCTGCTATTTCCTTGCATTCAGCTGTAACTTTGAAAGAGCTATAGCGAGTATACTCAGTGCCAATCCTCTGACAAGTCACATCTCTGAAAATTTGTTCTTTTTTAATAACTAGCCAGAGTCTCTGATTCTAGGTCAGGAGCAAGCTTTGTCACGAATACACTCACCAGCTTGGTTGTCACTGCATGTATGTTCTCCACTGCACCAGTTCCAACTATTCCATAGGTCTTCTTCTCTCTGGGAGGATTCATACTGATCTTGTTCTGTACTGCAGCAGCAGATCGTTTTCCAAAATGTTGCTTGCGCTTGCCATACTTTAATACACGGCTCCATGCAGGGGACATCGCCACCTCAATCCCCCCGCCTGCTGTCTCCTCAATGATGGGCAATGGCAAGGGTCCGGGTGCAGGCTCCCTGCAACTTGGTCCATGGAGCTGAGCCTCCTCACTGGCCATGGATGTGACTGCATTCCCCTTGCATGCACTGGGTTGCTCAATCACACTCAGTCGTTTGCTAATGTCTGTAGTTATTCCACAAAGGTTCTCACATTCAGTGGACTGCTTACTCACAGTATTTTTCATGGAGGCCAACTCCACATTTAGGCGATCAATCATACTAACCAGACAAGAAACATTGAGGCTATTAAAAGTCACTGATGGTAAATCATCCAAATGATAGGACACAAAGCGAGGAGCATTCTCACCAACCTCATTCAGTAGTTTCAGACAGCTCTTAACATTGTTGACATCTTTCAGTTGCCCTTTGTGAGCTACACAACGCTGCCCCGTGCCAGGACACAGTTCAAACAGGACCTTCTTGGAGTTTTCAATCCACTCAGATCCAAAGTGATTTACAGCCATCAGGATAATGTCATCCTGAGGCACCGTCTTCAATTTCTCAGAAAGGGAGCTTAACAGTTCATCTTCCACTATAGTTTTGCCATCAATAGTGGTGTAAATCTCAGGTTTAATCCTTTGTTTGATAACATGCTGTGCTGCTCTGTCATCGGCGGCCATCTTCAAGTGTTTTATGTCAATATATACAATACAACATTACTACTTTGCTATGATTAAGAAAAAATGTACACATTTTACCTGTCTTTCAGTAAAAAGGGCAGGCCATCTGACTCATTTCGGCCACAGGTGGCTCCTCTTCAACGATCTCCTGTCTTCTCAGTGCGTATGTGGCATTCATTGCATCATCGATGTAGGCCAGGTTTGGGGTTGTTTCTCATCTCCTGGATCATCTTTTCTCTATCTTCTTCAAGACCTCTGCTGTCTCCTCCCTGGGGGAGATCTGGAAGAAAATGAGTTTCAGACCATCTAGGTTTCTTCACTTTGTTTCTCTTCCCTCGCGTGTCCCCAGCACCTCTTTTCTCAGAATTAACCTCCAGTTCTCGGCAGCCCACACCTTTTAATTTCTGTCTGTAATTGCCCATCTTGAACTTTATGCTGTGTTTTTATCCATACCATCCAGATGTGGAGCCAAGTTCTGTAAGGCAAGGGTGTTTTTCAACAAGTGCCATGGCTATACATCCAACATGTTCAAGTATAGGGTAGGTCATGAATGAATATATTGTTTCAGCAAGTTTGAGCAGAATCTCAGACTTCATGTCCCTTGAAATGGATAGAAGTGCCCCACTTTCTCTAAAAGCACAATTGCCCTGCCTGAGCCTCAGCTCAACATCATATGAGAAGGTGGGAATGGGAAAATGAGCTGGCCATTGCTGTGAACGCCGACCTGCAAAGCTCTCTGTTTGGCTGCTCAATGAAGAGGATGTTGTCGGAGATGATGAATGAGCTGAAGAAGATGCTACCGGAGATGAT
Organism: Zingel zingel; assembly: GCA_023566125.1. Classification (NCBI taxonomy): domain Eukaryota; kingdom Metazoa; phylum Chordata; class Actinopteri; order Perciformes; family Percidae; genus Zingel; species Zingel zingel. The sequence continues at coordinate 28,625,274 of CM042324.1, forward strand.
GGTACAGCAGAGCAAAAAGTGTCCAAACTTGAGTCTGAAGAGACAGGGCAGAAAACGTCTTGAAATGTCACCTTGTCCTTTGGTAGATCGTCAACACACGTGAGGTTACAGAAGTCTTTGAAATCCTCATCTTCACATTGAAGGTCAAATGAAGAGCGTAATCTGGAACAGAGTCCAAGCGGAGCTTTCTAATGTCCTGTGCTGAAATGATCACACGCAACAGCATCTTCTTGCGACTGAGAAACTCTCAGGACTTCTCTGGCGATGAAGAAAAAAAAGAATGTAAGAAAAGACAAAATGAACAATAAAGAAACATTAATAAACATGAACATTCATACACATTTTATTCTGTTTAAAACCTGTTTTTACATTTATGGACATACTGCATATGTTTTTCAGGAGGAAGGAGAGGTACACGCCATTTAAAGTAAAATAACTGCTCAACTATACCCTAATGAAGCAAAAAAACTTTTGATGTCACCATCAGTTTGCCTGCTTTTGTGTATGGATACAGGGGTTGATATCCATTTAATTTGTGGAATTCCACAATCACCAGTTCAGAAGACTGTTTTTTCATCAACTCATAACTCCGCAGGTGCTCCATGTACCGCATGATATGGTTCGATGAAGAAAGACACTCTGCTGGACACAATTACAATTTTAACCAGCTTTCCAAAGTCAGGCAGGCCACTGGTGTGTCCCATGGGCAGAAACATACCCTCTGAATACTTTGTGCCATAAAGGCAGGCATGGGTTGCAAGAGACACAAGACTTATGTTTCCATATTTCAGCTCTACAGCCCGCCTCATGGAGTGCTCGAGTGCATCAGGTGAAACAACTGCAGTGTGTCCAACTTCCAGATCAGGTCTGAAAAGACTAGTCAAGTCTAGATGCTAAGCTAAAGTAAGCTGGTGTTTTGTTGATAGAGTGAACAAGAAGTTTCTGAAATTGTGAGAATCATGCACCACCCTTTTAAAAAAGCTGTGCTTAGCTTCAAATCTAATGGTGCCAATTCCCACCAATAGATTTTTTCGATGCAAAAGACTTTGAAATTGGATGAGGTCTGTTGGTTTTATCTGTAAACTTGAAAGGGAAGGATTCAATGATGGAATTCAGCTCATCTATTGTAAAGTACTGTCATGTTCAGTTCCTGCTTTTATTTTGTGTGTCTACTCTCATTTCAGGTCTCTTGTCCTTCCCCTCTTTGTCTGCGTTCCCGCCTGTATGATTACTATCCTCGCCCCTAATTTGTTTCACCTGTTTGTTTTCAGCTTCCCCAAGCCCCATGCATAAATACTCACCAGTTCCTACTTACCTCTGCCAGATTGTAGTTGTACGAATAACTCTCTCCAGCGTTATTCCTCGTGTTTGTGTGTTTTTTCGACTATTGCTTCGTTTTTTGACCACGATTTTCCCTTTCACTTTTTGTACCTTCACCTGCATTGTTCTTCGAACAATAAAATACTTACCTGTGATTCCCTGTTTGAGTCGTGCATTTGAGTCCGCCATTGTACCGTGATACTGTTTGGATATCAGAGACTTTATGCATAGACTTAATTCCCGTGGCACTATTCCTTCAAAAAGGTTGTGCATAAAATCTGGGGGGGAAGCCCTGGATTGTGTGGAAATGAGAAAGCCTATCGAGAACACAGTCACTCATTACTCCATTCACGGAAACTAACTGATGTCTGTTTAATTCCAGAAGGTCCTGTTTGTGAGCTTCAACTGTTCGGAGTGGAAATACTCTCTCCTTTACCTCGTGAATGTCAACATCTTGCCGATTAGCTAAACAAAACCGGCAAAATTTGTCGACATTAAAACTCTCTTGAAAGCCAGCAAGTGAGTGGGCCCCCAAGTTGTCTGCAGACACATACAGCACAGTACCTCTAATAGTTGTTCCCAATCTCTGAACATACAATCCTTGCTGCTCAAGTAGTTCAAGGTCTTTTATCAGTGGTTCAAGAATGGCTCCATACCCATATTTCTTCACATCATTGCTATGACACAGACATGCAAGGTAGATTGACTGTACAGATGATCTATATCGTATAGGTACATTTGAAATCGCCCAATAGACTGCACAGACCTTGTGCTTTTTTTTGGATGTTCCTAGTGGGTTGCAAACCTTGTGGTCGTCTATATACAGTCCTAGGGCAATGCTAAGATCTTCTGACGAGAGCAAAATATCGTCTTTGTAATATAGACCGTCTCTGTATGTTTTGTACTGAGACAAGTGTTCGACAGTTTCAATATGTCCTGTCTCCAAGACTTTATCTAACACATTACGATTTAACATCTCTGTCAAGACTTTCAAAACCGGAATATAAACAAATTTCCGCCTTGAAGATGCATCTAAAACATATTCAATCGGCTCAATCACTTTAAAAATGTTCTTTTTCGACAAGAAACTTAGGGGGTTTATTTCTTTAACTATCTCTGTTATAGCAGCAGTGACTGCACGGTTTACTGCACAATTATGCTTGATCAGTACACTTTCAATTATTTTTGGTGTGCACTCTTCTACAACTGAACTAATACTACATAGCTCATTTATTATTTCCTGAGTTGTTGTTTTAGACACATGCAAATTTGTTTGCATACGCAGTAAGAGAGATGCAACTTTGTGTTGAAGTAAATCATGCAGGTCTTGATCCTCTATGAAATCATCTGTTAAGTCTAGATAATCTGAATGTGTCTCAAAGTCTGTACTTTCAGAGTTTAAAATGCCTTGAATAAAAGTTTGTTACAGGTTCTCGAAAATTGTCAACGGTACAGAGGTGATGTTTCTTACTCTTATGTGCACGAAAAGTCCTGTACACACTCAACTGAAAACTACAGTCTTTAAAGGGACATTTAACAGTTTCCTTATTGTGTATGTGTATTTCCAAATGTTCAAAATACTGTGTATCACTACAAATCTGAAAAGTTGCACAGTTCACAATTTGATCTTGCAGTCACCTGCTTTGAACGGGCTTGACTATGGTCTCTAGTGGAATGTTTTTTCAGAGATGATTCTGTCCTGAAGGAGCACACACAGTCTGCATAGACACAGGGAAGAGGACAGTTCCTTGCCTGATGACAGTTCTTCAGCTTATAATGGACAATTAGTGTGCGTTGGTTCGGCGAGGAGAAATTGCAACACTTGCAGGACAACCTCATTGAGATGGCAGTTGCTCCAAACAGCACAGCCTACACTGAAGTGAAGTAACCCTGTACAGAAAAATCAAACACAGAAAAAAAATATATATATATACACACACACAACCGTTATCAGCAAAATTGGGTTGATTGCATAAGTATTTTTCATGTAGTATCAAATACTTTATTTTTTAAACGTGGGTCGACCCTATCTCAAACGGCATAGGGCTCCTTTCCCACTGGCCAAAAAACCCACGTTCACCCCCACTACTGCGCATTGCCATGGATACAAAGTGTAACGGCACACATATCACTACGCACATGAAAACAATCACCTACAGTATCACTACGTGTTTATACCGCATCTAACTCTACATACAAAATATGGTCCATACACTAGAGTGGTGGTCAGTGTTTTTTCCACTCCTCTTCCCCATGGACCATGAGTTGCTCTGTTATCTCGCTGTCTTGTCAATGCTGTGCCAGGTTGATTGTGTGCAAAGCTTCTTGTACAAGTCGCGACGTCACGTAAATTGGCGGGTTGATCCGGGTATAATGTTCCCACTGTTCACACATTTTTCCATAATAATGAGGACAGGTCTCGCACCGTTTCACTCGTTATCGGTGCTGAATACTTGTTACAGTCGAATATCAGGCTCAACCCTACATTAAATACTTGATGTGGCACTCCGGCGGCGCTAGCCAGCTAGCTAGCGCTACATGCTAACGTATTTCCGAAAAAAAAAAGCGAACATGAAATATTCATCACAGGCTACGTTGACGGATAATTTGAGACAGAGAGACATTAGACGACCAATGCACATTACCAACAGATGAACTAACTAAGCTACAACTATTTTAAATGTACTTACTTGGACGGCTCGGCTCCAAGGAAAAAAGATGGCGGTCGGCTTGGATTTTCAGAGTTCAACACTGCGCGTGACGTCAGTGCGTGTTGGTTGAAATGCCCACCTTGACCTATTTTCTGAAGTGACCTGAATGGATTATTATGAGTTAACGAGTTTCCGCGTTTTTTTCCAAGTTGAAGTTGTTGTAACTCTTCTTACTTTGTTGTAATGGGCAATGAGTTCTCTCAGTTAGACAACAATAGTCCCTCTGACTAAAAGCCCAAATCCCTTTTAACAGTGTAGTAGGCTATATAATGTCAGGTCCGGTGACCAGAACTCAAACGCAGACCAGAGTGTAGTTGCGATTAAGGTGATTTTATTGAACTGAACAAAGAACTGAAGGGAGAGGGTTATACAGTGCGCTCTGGAGATCCGCCATGCGGGTCGATAAGTTTTGGAGTCCTCCCATTATCTCCTGAAGCGCGGTGCTGTGCTGGTCCAGGATTGCTTCCTGAGTTGAGACGGCATGACGGACAGGCTCCAAGTCTGCTGAGTCCATTCTGGCCGGATCATTCTGTCAGGGCCGGTGACCAGAACTCAAACGCAGACCAGAGTGTAGTTGTGATTAAGGTGATTTTTATTGAACTGAACAAACAGAATGTGGTTTGAGTCGAAGGTGGCTCTGATGAGTCAGAGAGAGGGAATGGGGTCCGGGCTCCGGGCTCCAGAGCTCTGGGTCTCGCGGTGCTGGCAGGTAGATCTGGTTCCGGGCTCAGGACGAGATGGTCTGAGGTGAGATAGGACAAAAACAAGTTAGCAACAGTTTTTTCACAATAGTGACCAGTTCGATTGGCTGGCGTGTTCTCATACAGGCTGATTCAGTGATCCAGCAGGGACTGGAAGGTTGGCCTGGCTTATAAAGGGGAGTTGATAGTTGATGAGGAACAGAAGTGCTGAGTGGTGTGATAAGCCTCAGGTGTGAAAGCAGGAGCTCCAGTGACCACGCCCACCTGTGGCTTCCAGAACATGTGGGAGAGAGCAAAACACAGAGACGGACGCCAAACCAAAACACACCAAGCACACAGCAGGCACACCAAAAGGAAGAAAAAGAACACAAAAACTACATTCACACACATACCATGAAGGAGGCCAGGGTCACGGTCGGCGGGCCGTGACATACATATATATAATTATTCACAGAAGACGGAAGCTGCGTTTTCATCAAAAAGACACAGTGAGTTTGTTTTTTTAACATATTTATTATTGGTTTAAACATGTAATAACAAAGCACACAACACAGTTTAGAGCAGACTTAATCAGGTGAATCAGGTGAGAAAATCAACGGATAACCATATTTGGCCATTTGGGGGCAGTGCAAAGTCAGCATCTGTTGCAATTGAATTGTCAAAATGTCAATTTTTGACCTTGATTTTCTCCATAATTCCACAGTTGATATGGACATATGGGGCATCATTGGAAACGTTAGGATCTCTAGTATGTGAATCAGGTGAGAAAATCAACGGACAACCATATTTGGGGGCAGTGCAAAGTCAGCAATTGCTGCAATAAAATTGTCCAAATGTCGACAGTAGATATGGACATAAAAAATAACATTACAACAACATATTACACTTACACCTCACAGTGTGGTGGCTACAGGTCATGAGAATTTGTGACTTTTTAAATTTAAAAAATAAAAATAAAGTAGTAGTAGTAGTACATTTTTAAAGATTGTTTGCTTTCATTCAGACAGATTCAACAAAAACAAGTGTCAGGAACCAATTATATATATATATATATATATATATATATATATATATATATATATATATATATATATATATATAAAATCGAGCCATTCAATAAAGAATGGCTCGATTTTGCCATAAACACTGCCACCCAATGGCTGAAACGGGCATTTTTTTAAGGTGGAATCAAAACTAAAGGACAAGCGGAGCGAATGTGGAGCCAAGTTCAGCGTCGTCTTTTACGACATACATTGACATGTTTGTTTCTTTAGAAATAAACAATGGACAAATAAAGTCTTTAAACGCTTAAAGTTTAAAGTTATTCGCTGTCAAAGTGACGTCAAAATGAATGGCAGTCAATGGGGGATTGAGTGCTTGTTAGCTTCAAAATGGTGCCATAGGATCTACGGGATGTGAGGAGAAGCTTACCCCCTTGAGAGCAATTCATTAATTACTCAGCATCATTTCTATCTGAGAAAAGAACAACTTCATCAGATGTTTAATGTGAATAAAACAGCCTTGAACCGCCTACTTACTACATACCTGTCACTACCGATGTGACTGTGAGTCGAGTGCAGATCCTAACTACAGCATGCAGTGGACCAAACCACTGTGAGGCAAGGGAGGGGAGACTCAAAATGTTTCTAAACTTAAAAAAGCATTTTTGGGGTTTGTATTGTTTCACTAATTACACAGATATTTTAAGTATACACCATTATGTTATTTACAATACACAGCATTGTTTTAATGATATTTATAGGGGGGGACAGCCCTTAGATGGGGGGGGGGGGGGGGGGGGGGGGGGGGTCTTTAGGCCCCCCCACACGTTATTGTAGGCCCAGTTTAATATTAGGGCTGTCAAACGATTACATTTTCTTAATCGCGATTAATCGTTGAATTTCTATAGTTAATCGTGATTAATCGCATTTTTTATCACATGATTAAAATTCTCTTATTTTGCATTTCAGAACTGTTTCTAAGTACATATTAACAATGGAAAGCAATTCTTACCAGTGTATCTTGATTGGGAATCAAATGAATGCAAAGAAAGTGACTTTATGAACTTGATTTTAAGATTTGTATTTGTTTATTATATATTTAATTCAAAATTAAATGATTTAATAATAATGTAATCACTATAACAATAACTTATTTCACTAGTAAATAGCTGTTGAATGACAAAAACAACCACCAGATGGGAAAAGGGCATTTAACAACAACTTTGAATGCACCACGAGGGTGTAAATTATCAGTTTCATTGAACGCACCGTCTGTGTTTTTCCGACAACAGAGGCTGCAGATTGTTACATCCCGGTGTTGAATCCTCTCCAGTGAAATACAGACAAACTTTACACCGTTTAGCGTTAGCTGTCTGCATTGTAACCGTGTTTAATCCAGCTACTAGCTAGCGGTAGGCTAAAGTTAGTTGCTGTTGAGTATAGTGTTAGCTAGCTAGCTGTAGGCTAACATTAGCTGCTGTGGAGTATAGTGCTAACTAGCTAGCGGTAGGCTAACGTTAGCTGCTGTCGAGTATAGTGCTAACTAGCTAGCGGTAGGCTAACATTAGCTGCTGTGGAGTATAGTGCTAACTAGCTAGCGTTAGGCTAACGTTAGCTGCTGTCGAGTATAGTGCTAACTAGCTAGCGGTAGGCTAACATTAGCTGCTGTCGAGTATAGTGCTAACTAGCTAGCGGTAGGCTAACGTTAGCTGCTGTGGAGTGTGCAGCGATGTTTCTGTTGCCTGTAACGTCTGTTTCAGAGCATCAGAGAGAAGTGCAGACATATCAGTGGCACCAGAATGAGGCACCGAAATCCGCGTTGCTATTCCTGCAGCAGCAGGATGTGTTACGACAACTACGGCAAAATAGTAGCCTGTTAGGCACGACGCAAAGCCGAGTGAAGTGAAAATAAATTCATAAATGGCGACATGCGATTAATACGATTAAAAAAAATGAACGTGTTATGCTCAGCCCTTAATCGCATCGCGATTAATGCGTTAATGCTGACAGCCCTATTTAATATGCAACTTCCTTTTATAAAATATATGTAGTAGGGGGTCCCTGCTCTGTCTCTCCTTTAGTTGAAGACCCCTGCTTTAACAAACAGGCCCTGGGTAAACTGTCAGCCCACTGCTTAACCTCTGGTCCTTCCTGCTCATCCTCCCCCCCCCCCCCCTCCATTCCCTCCTGGGCCTGTGCTGCAGTTAGAGGATGGAGGCTCCAGATGGCCGGGTACCAGCAGCAGAAGGGGGCCTGACAGCAGGGAGCCATATGACCTGGGCCAGACAGCTCTTTAGCACAAAATTAGCCTGGGATGAACGCGCTACATAATTACATGCTGATAATGCCATCAAAGAGGCGTCCGCTGTGGCCTTTGCAGCTTAACTGGCCTAATATGTCAAAGTCTTTCAGGCAAGAGGAAGCTTCTATAACTTATTTCTATACTTACAAATACATACATACTTATAAATACATACAAAACGTTGTATTGGCACAATAAGTACACTTGTGGAATTTGTCTTGGTGAAAGGTGCATATATAACAAACAAACATATTAAACATTACAGTAATATGAAATAAACAATAAATGCAGAAAAACAAATATATACATACAAAGTAACTGTGGCCTACATAAAATCATAAAAGCAAGAGTTATCACTAATGCAATGGCTATGAGAATATAATGATCTGACTTCTGTTTTTCTTGCAGTATGACTTGCAAACAGAACAAAAGATGAACATCGAATTGTCTGCAGTAGATGTTGGCTCCTCAGACAATGTAGGAGGCTGCAGCTAAAGTGTTAGGGGACTGACATAAGATAGGTAGGTAGGTAGGTAGGTAGGTAGGTAGATAGATAGATAGATAGATAGATAGATAGATGGACTTTATCTCAAATTGGGAAATTACTGTTATGTTCCAAAAATGCTGCGTCATGCTTACTAATCAGTGACCATGTTTGTAAACATAGAGGAGGTCCCTTTGATCTCTGTTAACGACCTATCACCTGTTGTCAGACTGCTGCCATTAACGGACACTGAGAGCGACCTGTGAAAGCAAGGCTCAGACAGCCTAAACTATATAGGTGGCATAAGTGAAATTACCTAATTTTCAGCGCCGCAAGTCCTTTGGGAACGTGTTGATTTATGTGTAAAAATTTTAAAAAATGTGGGCATATCAGCGATTCAAAAAAGTGGTTCACTGTGCCTTTGCATGGAAATGTCAAGGATGTTTAACATGACAGCAAATGGAGGAAAATTTGGAACTGTTGTCATTTGGAAGCTCACCGAGCCAAATGTATAAGTCCTATTGCTTATCGAGCACATTGGCTGAAAGTAGACAAGCATATCTACATTTTGATGTATATATGTTGTATGACAAGGAAAGATTGTGGGCGTGAGAGCAAGTTATAGAGAAGGGACTAAGATGTTTTTTTTAAGGCTCCGTGCTCTAGTGATGACATCACCCACTGTAAGTCACGCAATACACACCCATTATATACTTTCTGAAAGGAACACTAAACTTAAACTTAATTTTCACAAATACTGTTGCTGAAAGATAGCCTAATAGCTGAAGTTATTGTGAATGGTTTAAAGTTTGATTGGTAGGGTAAGGGAAAGTATGAAATAGGAGTAGCATTTTGAAGTAAAAAAGATTTTGAAGCCTGCTATCATTGACTTTAATTTAATTTAATCGTGTCCCATCATGTGCCTAAAGAGCTGAACATTTTGATATTTGAATGTTTTTTGTAGCTGAACGTATGCAGAAGTTAGAGGCAACCAAAGAAAGTTGAAGAATGAAGAATCGGATAACAATACTGTGAATGCTGCTGAATCAGCATTCACACAAATATGAAATGAGCGCAAGCAGCATAATATTGTAATGTGTGAGGTAATGAGCTAGTATTCTCACACACAGCTGTACATTGTGTACAGTTTTATGGAATGTATTTTTTTTTTGTAGCAGTTCCCCATAATCAGGGGTTGTGGGTCTGGTGTCCCTCATGTGTTTGTTGTGTCAGAGGTGCCAAGTCCTCGTCCCAACACTGTACCATCCACACAACCCAAACACATCTACCCTGTATCTCCCTGCTGTCTGAAATGTTTTCTGATTTGTTTGACATTGTCTATATGATGGTTTGTCTGAAAAATGCTTTCTGATACAGTGCCGCTTTGTGTTACACACATAATTGAACTGTTTATGATTCAATTGACCCAGAGGTGGATTCAATTAAATATTGTCTACTATTCGAGAGAAGAGGTTTGAAAGTACTGAGATTCAAATCAGGAGTGACTGTCCAGTGTGCACCACAAGAGGCCGCTACTGATTCAAATATGACAGACACAAGGGTCATAGACAAGTATATTTATATGTACATGTTTGTTATTTATTACACACTCTGTGATGATATATAAGAATTCTACTGGAAGGTGGAACATGCTTTTAATCTGTATGCGGATACTGATACTATAGTATAACACATTTGCACATTTCAGTTGTATTTGTGTGATTGTAATCAGCTGGCAAACCTGGGATGTATTAGCTGTTGTTTCCTGACACCTACCTGCTCCTGATGATGGGATTAAAGAAAACCTGACAGATTGAAAAAGCTCTGTCCTTTTTTATATAAACTCTGCTCTTATATGTCCCTAATATTAGCGACTCTCACTGTTACTGTTGTCCGAAGGGAGTTGGGTTGAGAACCGCAGGGTTACTGGTTCAAGTCCCCTTACGGAGTGTGGACTGGTAGCTGGAGAGATGCCAGTTCACCTCCTGGGCACTGCCAAGGTGCCCTTTAGCAAGGCACCGAACACCCCCCCCCCAACAGCTCAGGGCACCTGTTCAGCAGTCGCAGCCCACTCACTCTGACCTATCTCCATTAGTGCATGTAAAGGCCTGCATGTAGTGTGTTCTAACAACAGCGTGAAGAAATTGTAATTTCCCCTTATTTCGATTGACAAGACAAATATGGTATAGGGAACTGAATGTAACCTATTTAGGTACTGGGCAAAATTCAAAGTATGTGAAATAGTCCAAAATATGATCTAAATCACTGGCATCCAACCTTACATATTGCATGTATGATCAATAATGCCACATTGTAATTATGTATAAAGAAGCAACATAACCCACTTGGTTGCTCTTGAAACATGTGATGACATCTGGTCACAGGTCAGTCTGTAACTTGCCAGAGAATAACAGAGAATAAAAAAATCAATGTCCACCGACGTGGATGGCGTTTGCATTTATTATATAGTATGCAGTTGAAAGCTTTGGAAAAAGCCAGTACGTTTTTTTTCCCAAAATATTTTACTTGAAATTTGTTTTTAAATTGTCCTTTAATATTAGACTAAAAACTAAAATAGATGACCAAGCGAGTAACATATATTTTTATTATTACAAATTTTATATTTGGTCAAGTCATGTGGATTTCTTCTTTTTTGGAGTGAAAAGTTTATTGAACGGTGTCTCCAAGGACCTTGAGTTATACGTCTGTCTTAAAGGGAATAAAAACTCTATGATGTGCTTCTTTAGTGTCACTTGTTAAATGCCTAGTTTATTCTGTGATCACTAATCCGCCACCACTCCAGTAGTTTGGACCTTTGACATGCTGCGTCACTACTGTTATATTACTGCTGAAGCACATTCTACTGGATTGTAAGTAACTATATGCCAGAACATCCGCTTGTAATGCTACAACATCCACAATAGTCCCCCTCACCATTTATTATTTTTCATCCTACCAGTGTGATAGCACATTTCCTCTGTGCTAATATAGTGCTCATATTCTCCAGAGCTGAGGCTGTGTAATGCGTTGTGACAGCTGCTGAAGCTGTGGTTGGTGGCCAGCGAGTGCTCCAGCTGTGTTAAGAGTTAAAATAGACCTGCAGCTGCATGCTGGCATTAAATGGTGGAGCGGCCCCATTTAACCAGTGCCCATGTAAACCACACACACACTTTCCACATACTTGAAATTCAGTGTATCTCCCCTCGTTTCATGTTCTCATTAAACCTTGTGTTGCAGCCCTACGTGGCCTTATGGACACTGCAAGGATTGGGCATGCCAGCTTGAAATCGTTTCAAAAATTCCGATTCCAGTGGAATTGTTTTTTTTTTTGGAATCGTTTTAAAAAAAATAATTCCGAATACAATCATCGGTTCCAAATTTAACTTGTGCAAGTCTTGGTTTCCATAGCGCCACAGTACTGCCAGGCGCTTGTTGTGTTGCAGCCACAGAGCACAGCAAGCAGCGCTCTAAAGTTATCTTACGTTGAAAAAGCCCGGTAAAAACTGTCAATCACCATTGAATCAAAATAAAATGTTCCTCTTATTTGTGAAATAAGCACGATGTGACCCGTTTCAACTCCACCACTTAAAGAATCGTAATCGAGAATCAATAAGATCCGGAACAAGAAAGGAAGAATCGGAATTGGAATCGTTAATAATTGTTAAAATCAAAACGATGCCCAACCCTAACTACAACCCACAGACTCTAAACTCTAACACTCTAAAATGTGTCTGTCTTTTTGTGTCTTTGATTGAATGTATCCAGTATGAAAACACAGAACTTAGAAATAGGATCTACCTGGCTCAGGTGGATTGTTCTTACAGTAGCCTGGACCCTGCGGTGCAGACGCGTTCAGTGTAGTCCATCCATGTGGTCCATGTGCCGCGGGCGGCTGTTCCTAAAAGCTCCCCAACGGATTTGAACTGTTTTTTATTTGGAGGTTTTGGTTCAGTTTCAGACCTGGCTGGAACGCTGCACTGAAATAGGAAAGGAGCAGGTACACAAGAAGACCTGTGGCTTTTAACAAGTGGTGATGTATAATTAAGCACAGTTCTAAATATATATTTAGCCTATATATCACTGCTTAGCAAAAAGAAATGTAGGCCTATGAAGGAAAAGTGCTCAAAACAGCTGGATTTGTAAATACTTGAATTACCTAAAAGGGTCAGTCCCATTAGCAATCCTAATATCTGCCTAATCCTAATTCTAACCTTAAATCTAAAATTCTTCACTTTTGAGAATTTACTCAACTTTCTATTCTTGTGAGGACACATCTAAATGCTGTAGTAGCTGTAATCTGCATTGTTTCCAATATATGAAATGTAATGATTTGAATAACCACTGCTGTGAGTGCAGCGCTGCTTCCCTGCGTGCCAAACATTACCCATGCTGAACAGCGTGTGTGTGTGTGTGTGTGTGTGTGTGTGTGTGTGTGTGTGTGTGTGTGTGTGTGTGTGTGTGTGTGTGTGTGTGTGTGTGTGTGTGTGTGTGTGTGTGTGTGTGTGTGTGTGTGTGTGTGGGGGGGGGGGGGTACAGACTGCAGCTGTGGCCTTCCGTGCTCCTCTGATGCCTTCATGGACCGCTCGTAAACTCCTGCTTCAAAAGTTAGAACTCTCAGATGCGATTGTTTGACTTGTTCTATAAGCAGAAAATTGTGTGAAAGACATTTTATTTCATTCCTTTTCATGGATAATTGTTGAATGTGACAACCAAATAAGGTGAGGGTATGAAAAACTGTCTTTGTAGCCTATTTAGATAGATAGATAGATAGATAGATAGATAGATACTTTATTGATCCCCAAGTGGAAATTCAAGGTCCCAGTAGCTTACAGACATCACACACAACACCACATGAATAATATGGACAATAAAAGAAAAGATACTAAATAAAAATTCCACATGAATGTACTGAGGGATGTATAAGCATGAGAGACTGACCCTGTGATTCAGTCTGCATGGTAAGGTGCTCTATGAGAGGGTGTGTCATGGTGGTAGTGCAAATAAGTCCAATAGTGCAAGGATAAAGACCAGCATTAAAGTGTAACAATATGCCAAAATGCAACCTAGGGTCTTTTTGTGAATGTCCCAGAGTCAAAGTTTTGAACAACTCACTGTAGTTGTTGTTTCCGCTCGCCACCACCTCGCCAGTCAAAAATAGTTGCTCTCCGAATGTGAATGAACGGACTCCATACGAGGAAATGTCATTCCTATATGAGGCTCCTTTTTCAACTACAAGGTCAATGTTGTGTTTCACTAAAGACAAATGTGCATTTGGAACTAAGCTTTAGGATCTTTCCGTCTTTACTCTCCTCCCTCGACTATTTCTGACTGGATCGATAGACGGAGACCGGAAGAACAACAGCTACAGTGAGTTGTTAAAACCTCTCTTTTTAGTAAACTCTGTGTACACAAACAATGTTCTCAATGCTTTGGTTAAGGTGTAGAGCCCCTGGTGATACTTGGAGCAAAGTCTCATGTTGTGTCGAGCCATTTGACCCAAAACCAGAATACGGTCAATCTTAAAAGTGGCGATTCCGTCCTAAATATGCTTTTAAATGAAAGTTTGACTCTGGGACATTCACAAAAAGACCCTAGGTTGCATTTTGGCGAGAGTTACGCTTTAAACATGGACAATATAAGAGAATAATGTAGACATAGTAATATAAAAACTATATAGCAGTGCATTAAATATTGGCATTATAAGGGAATAAAGTAGACCGTAGGATAGACATAAATCAACACTCAATATTATTTATAGTAACTTATTCACAACAATGTGTAAAGTATAGGCATTCAACAGAACTGGTATGGCACAGCTACTTCATGCTGCAGCAACTAGCTAGATGACAACAGACCGTACATCTGTCATGTAGTCTAATGGATGTGTTCATGAATTGATATCCTAAAAGACGCAAACCACTTCATCCCAATTCAGAGTTCATTACAGAGGTTGTAAGATGTGGAATTATCTCCCTCCCAGCCTACGTTCTACTGTACCATTCCAAAAGATCTGTGAAAAATGATTGACCGTATCAGTAGCCTAACGTGTATCTTGTTTTTTGTGATTGCTTTTTCGTTGAATTATTTTAGGGAACCCAACATGCCAAGCCACTTTAGGGTTTTCTGGGTTTCCTTTGCATGTCTTCTTCACTTAATTTTTTGTATGTGTAACACTGTTTTTTTTTTTTTACATGTGGCAAATCAAACCAAAAACTAATAATCCAAAAGTAGCTGTTCATTTACCCAGACTTCATTGCATCTTCTGTCGCCATGTGATTCAACTCTTAGCTGAACACTGGCAGCAGCTGTTCTCTCTAAGGGACATTATGTTTCCTATGAATAAGTGAATATGAGATTAGCGATACGGCCATTACTGTAATAATGTACAGGTTCTCAATATTAACATCTAGGCTAATGATAAACAACGCTCTCTGTCCCCTAAATGCAACACCTCTGTTGATAAAGCACCATTCCATGTTTGTATTAACTGGGCTATACATCAATAGGTTATCAAGTTTTGTCAGGGCTGTAAACTCGACAGAATTGGCAAAAATGAGAAAATGTCTATTTCATTTGCACCCAAATCTGCTTGACATTTTGGTAACAAACTAGAGCAGTTGATATTAGGCTTCTTTTTTATTGAATTTGGTCAGGAAACAATCATCTCCCCTAGTGTGATATTACTTTTTGTGAAATTAAGTATATATATATATATATATATATATATATATATATATATATATATATATATATATATATATATATATATATATATATATCCTATTCATTTTCCCCGTCATACTGACGGAAACAATGAGCTTATATTTGAAATCATTTGAGAGTCTTTACCCTTTGTCATTCATGTTGGACGTTAATATCTAGATTTCAACATTCCCGAACGCACCTGAACGCAACATATGACCGAGCACTCAGCAGAGAGAGGGAGAGAGGGAGAGAGGGATTGGGATCGAGAGAGAAGCTAAACAGGTGGTCTGAAAACACACAGAAAACAATGTCGTCCGGCGGGGAGAAGCGGAAAGACTGTCAGTCCTCGCTTCTGTAGAGGAATACCGGCACAGCTGCGGAGCCGAACAAACAAAAAACCCATGCTCCTTTTTTATTTCTACGCGGATTCCTCCTCCTCCTCTTCTCGGTTTTACTCCGAATCTGGGCAAGATCTCGGATACTGAACCATGAAAGTCACGGTGTGTTTTGGCAGGACCAGGGTGGTGGTGCCGTGCGGGGATGGAAATATTAAAGTCCACACACTCATCCTGCAGGCTGTCATGAGATACAAGAAGGCTATCGCCAAGGTACGTGAAGTGGAGGCTACTTTGTTTTCTTGCGGCTTTTGTTTTCAAGGAAACGATGTTGTGACGTCCCGGGGGGCTCTGCACGCGCACTCAATATGGCGCTAACTTAAAATAAACGCAGAGAAGAGCGAACGGGTTGCCTGTTTCTGTTGTTTCATGCTCGGGGTGCACGGTTTGTTCAGCTCACGGGCACACATATTCTGCTATTCGCCGTGTGTTGCTGCTTTCAAAGAAAGGCGCACCGCCATTGTGGTTCTTGTATTTGTAAAGCCACAGAACTTCCTCTGGGATTCTAACTGTGGCACCGAACACAGCAGACTGTGGTTATGTTGCAGTCTAGAAGCAGAACATTGGAGATTTTAACACATGTATGCACAAAGCATGACTTAGTAACCCAGTTGTAAGACCTCAGTTCATGCCTCTGAAAGTTGCCAGCAGACATTAGCCTACTAGCAAGCTAGCCAGCAGGCTGCAAAAATAGGACTGCAGTCTGAGGCTTCGGTTCAGAGCAATATAATTAGCGACAGGAAAGTCCCATCGGCTTAGTCTATACTCTGTGTTCAAGTGTCCATTACGAAAAACGTCAAAAGTTCCCCTTTGTTCGACTTGTTATGAGCTCATTATGGTGGCAGAGATAGGAGGGTTAAGCTAGAGTATGCAAGTAATGGCACATAAGTTCAGCTTAATCAATGATGCTTCAAATGCAACATGGGGAAAAGAGCACGAACAAAGGCTTATCTGATAAGTTCTGTTGCATTATAGTTTTAGACTAAATGCATGACTAAATGAATTTGCCGAGAAGAAGCTGCCTGCAGCTGCATGGCTGTCTGAGCAGGCACCAGGCCCTACAGGATAGGGAGGGAAACTGCAGTGCCAAGCTCCAGCTGACTGGTGGACACATGGATCTGACATAAATCTTGGAGATAAAGGTGAATCTAAAATAACTTGGGGTAGCATCAGATAACCTCTGAACCAGCTCGGTGCTTTATGTGCCATGTTCTCTGGCTAAATCAGATAAGATGGGACAGGGGGTACAGGAGTAAACACAATCTTTTCCTTGATCCTAGAAATTGTTCTTTCCACCATAATGCAATAGAACTCATCCATTTTTGGCATCAACATCACTATATCTTTTGCTCAAATTCATTCAAAAGTACAAATCTGTTTCTCTCTTCTGTAGTCTATGTGTAGTTATTTGGCCGACCGACTATAATCTTCACTTTACATAATTCATATTCACATTTGGAATTAAGTGATTACTGTAAAAGGTCAGGTTAGATGGTAATTAGTCTATATTCACAAAGTTCCACTTCCGGGATTTTCGGCCGGATGTCCGTCCCCTTCCTCTGTCTCTGTGTTGGCGTTCTAACCTCTGGTGGATTTGTGAGGACTATGGTTAACTGCTCCTCAGATCTCTGCAGGGTAAATCCAGACAGCTATCTAGACTATCTGTCCAATCTGAGTTTTCTCTCACACGACTAAAACTACTTTTGAACGTACACATGTTCCACCAAAACAAGTTCCTTCCTGAGACTATTTAACAGAGGCACCGTGACTCCGTCCGGCGCTTAGCACCGCCCAAAACGATTGATTGGTTTAAAGAAATGCCAATAAACCAGAGCACATTTTTCTCCCATCCAGGAATGCCGTGTGGACTAGCCAGACCTTCCTTTGCAGCGCTGTGGAGGAAGGTCTGGCAATGCGAGACTAGATGGTAATTTAATTATTTTTGGTTTATTGTCCAGCCTTCATTTAAGGTACAATGTTAAAACAGCTTGTCAAGATTCCTAAATAATTAACACTTTGCCCTTCCATTTGCTAACTTTAAGGCTCTTTTTGTTGCAGTGATAGTGACCTAGAAGTCATCTGTATCTTCCTGCTTTGAATAATTCAGTGTGAGCAGACAGAGGAGCGCAGGAGAATATCTCTGTGTAGCTGAGGCAGGTAAAGAGCTGCTAGTGAACCCTGCTAAGCTACTCCCTCCACCGTGCTTGTATAGAGAAGATACTAACTCTTCTTTGACTTAACGCAAACTGGGATTTTATTGGCCTAATATTGACAGAAGGGAACAATAATTTAGTTTGTCCTCAGATTTAGGGAAACAAAGTGTCAGATTGTGTAGCTTTCTGAGAGAAGTCAATAAGTTTCCTTTGAAAGAATTGAAAGTGGCTGACCATGACAATTTGATATTGTATCACAATATCAGTATATTTCTTTATTGCCCAGTTCTTCATAGGGTTTTGTAAATGAACTCTTTGTTGTTCCAAGTTGAAGTCAGTGTTGCATCTGGCTAGAAGCTCGGATCACTGTCGTATCTGTTTTTTGAGGCTATCTATTATAACAATTTAGGAAAGGGCAGTTGTGCTGCTGTTTAAATCCAGAGTGTGGCTTGATCCTGTGTCCTGTGAAAACGAGGCCACACGTTCAATTCTCTCTCCTTCAAAGCTTTGATCTAAAATGCTAAAAATAAAACCTCCCCTCATGGAGTTGTCACCCACAACAAAACATACTGCCTCAAAATACAAAAAAACCCTCGTCATTTCATCACCTCAGATGTGCGTTTGTGGCTCCAGTCCCACCCTGCCTACATTCATCTGACCGAGGTTGGGCATTTTCATGCCTCATGTCTAGCGGGCGTCTCCGAAAGTCTTTTGGTCACAGATGTTGTTGAAGATCACAGCTTTTTTTGGTTAGCCCGCCTTAATAAGAGGCCCCAATTTAAGTTTGTTAGTGTTTGTATGAACCTTCTTGTTAACTTCCCCTGTCATTAGAGAGGAATGTTTCCTGCAGAAAACCAAAAAAAACGGTCCACTTCTGAGGGCCTTAAGCCATCTCCTAACTGGAATTAGAAAGATGAGGAAACTAGTATAACTGTACGGACGCTGTTTGTACAACACATAAATCTTACTGGACTTGAGAGAAGGAACAGTTTTGCCAGCTTCAAAGTCTGTGAATGCCTTGAAAAGTCAAATAGTGTCTGATTCTCCTCCACTGCTCTTTTTCCACCCACAGATCATAGGGTAGATCCTCACCAGTTTGACTAAGTGTGGCAAGCGTTTAAAATGACACCCTTGACTAGAAAACCGTCTGGTGGTTTAACGCTCCAAACCCACAAATGACACATAAACATAGGCACGTCAGAAGAACCATGAGATGTCTAACGCTCCCAAGCCTCCAAGGGGATATCAGGTGTCTGGATTGGTGTGTCCACACAACGGCACACTGCAGATTTCCATTCTCAGCTTCACACTGCTGGAGTTTCCTCCGGAGGAGTTGGCTGTTGTGTACATACCATTGAGGCAGACAGATTTAACTTGACTTTGACTTGTTGCAGGTAATAGAAGCAGTTTTAAATATGATTGGCCATTGAGAACTGGTTCCAGCTTGGAACCTTTTCAAAAATTACGATTTATTTATTTATTTTTTAAATTTTAAATTTTTTTAAATTTTTTTTTTTTTTTTTTTTTTTTTTTATGGAATCTTTTGGAAAATTGGGGTTCAAATCCGATCATCGGTTGAAATTTAACATGTGCAAGTTTTTTTTTTTAAGATTATTTTTGGGTCTTTTTTTATGGCCCTTAATTGACAAGATAGCTTGGAGAGAGAGACGAGGGACGACATGCAGCGAAGGGCCATGGGTCAGATTCGAACCGGGCCGCTGCCAAGGACTCAGACTACATGGGGCGCACACTCTACTGGGTGAGCTAGAGGTCGCCCCAACATGTGCAAGTTTTGGTTTCCGTAGCGACCACCGTACTTTCAGCAGCTTGTTGTGTTGCAGCCATGGAGCACAGTAAGTGGAGCTCTAGCGTGGCTTTATTTTACGTTGAAAAAGCTCGGTAACACTGTAAATCACCTTGGAATCACAACAAAATGTTGCTCTTATCTGTGAAATAAGCAGGTGACCCGTTTCAACTCCAAACCTCAAAGAATCAGAATCGGAATTGTAATCATACTTGATAAAAATCCAAACGATGCCCAACGATAGTTTTAATAGGACTATGTTGTGATTTTTTACTTTAAATTATGGGTTCAGATGAACTCATTAGCGCTGCACAACTCATGTTTGCTTTCATTATTGAGCCTGAGATGCTGTCTTCAAATTGTTTGTCACGGAGCAACAGTGGAAAAGCCAAACGTATTCAATCTACAATTGCATCAAAGAAAGGAAAGCATTTAATTCTCACATTTGAGAAGTGGAAACCTGCATACTCATCAGTGCTAACTTTTGGTGATGTTGAATAGTATAGCAAACCAGAGGGAAATGATTACATTTTTGATTTGGTGGTACATTCAGTGGCAGATGTGAAGAGAAAATTCGTTACCTAACCTATTCACAGGTTAGGTAAAAAAAATCAACTAATAATCCAAAGATAACCTTAATGTGGCTTGAGCTCAGGAAACCATCACATTTGAGCAGTACTGTTGTGGTCTGACTCCAATCTGTCAGCCTGTTTTTAATCTTGTCCTGATGTGATGTTCCTATGTGCTGCAGTGTGCTCAAGATATCATTCAATTCATTGCACAAATTAGCACAAGTTTTTAATTAGTGTGCAGGAGCCTTTGATGGAGGACGGGGCCTGGAGATCAGCAGTCCTGCATGCTGTGAGAGTTAACTGCTGCTGTTCCAGTCATACAGATTAACACGTTCGCCACCAGAAACGTGCCACGTCTTCAAAGGAAACGCTCCCAATCTTCAAGTTGGCCCCATTTTGTTCGAAAGAGCGACATTATTGGATCATCATTTCTGATCCCCTAAAACGGAGACATTTGGAAACACTGCTGCGCCCGTTTTGCTTTAAAATCTCCGGGGTTGCTTTGTCGTCTGGATGGACACAAACGGAGACCTTTGGAAACAACAACAACGCACGCACGTCCGTCAGTCTTATCTGTTAGGTAGCCTTACAGACCTTTCAGTAACAGTTCCACCTTGTCGTCGCTCCAAGCTAATAAATCCCTGCTCTTTTTGCCGTTGTCGTTCTTTCTCCAAAGTATTTTCTGTATTATCAACTTCTACATCCCTGATTTTCAACCGCAGATTAACGTCAGACACTGCTTCCTGTTTACACCGGCACCTACATGCCCAGTGTATGTGAAAAGTCATGTGATATGCGTTGTCAGATGTGTTAATATGGACGGAGATTAGTTCTGTTACAGGAGCTAAAACTGGTTTGTTTGTCCGAGCCAGCCTTAACTCAAACCTCATTGGTCTACTTACCCAGTCTTTGTTCCAATCTGTAGTTTGTTTGAAGTGCGTCTGTTTATCACAATTGCCAAGAAACGATATTGTCACCCATTTTGACGGATGCATGGTAAAGAGAAAACCATGTGCAACAATTTTCACACCTGAAGCTTGCATTGTTTTCTCTACTTATACAGTGATGCTTTTTATCTCTCCTGTTTACTTGCTAACAATGCAATATAACAACGCAAGTGTTAAAATGCCTATTATGTCATCTGAACAGTAGTTATATTATTCCATCCATGGGGCATGCTCATGCCATGCATATTTTATTTAAGCGCAGGAATGTTTGTTTAGTTTAGACATGTATTGTCCAAGGTTAGGTGTGGACGAGTGATCTCAGTGAAATGAACCAAGCTCAAAGGTTAGTTCTGGACTGATTTTCTCATTTGATTGGAGCTAAAGAAACACCTAATGTGATTGTTCTGTTAGTGTAGGTGCAGTAGATCTACTCCATGTTGGGTCGAAAGCTCAAATCATTTTACAGTTCATCTGTTTGATCCTCATGTCTCCAGGCTGTAGCAGCCAGGGGTTCCTGCTTCCAGAACGGGCACAGTGCAGGATTAAAAGCTTCACTGATGATCCCCGGGCCGCTGAATCTGCCCTTGACCAAACTACTGTGAAAAATGTCCTAAAACATGACCTGGCACAGCATTTCATTTCCTCACGGAGTCTGTTAAAGAGGCACGGGAAGGAACTGAAGAAAGTTAGCCATGTGAGGCTTCCTGTATGAAATACAATCTTTGCAAATATTCTTGAACATGGAGAACATAAGAATTATATCGAATGATTGACATTACAGAAAGGGCTTTGAACACCAGGAAGATGATTGCAGTCAGCAGCTGCAAAGTATATCATCATTTTTACTACGTTTCCCACAGTGCTTCTTTGCCACGCTGTGCATTTTAGAATTTCTTTACAACTAAATAACAGATTTACTGTGAGTAATTTACACATTGCCATTTGCCAGCGGGTTTTCCCAGGAGTAGGGAGAGAGAGAGAGAAAGCTGATGGTGGGAAGACCGGTGCTTTCCTTTTGAAGTTAATTTGCATTTAAGAAGTTGAGCTCATGCGGTATTTCACAATTGTTACAGTAAGAGCAACCGCTGAATATAATGACATTCCTTCTATTTCCAGTAATGGAGGAACCCTGTGTTAAAGAGTGAAAGGATCAAAGCATCATTCAGCACCCTGCTGGAGATCGAATAAAATGTTATTGAAAACTTGCCAGGAATCCTTTTTCATATTGTTGCATAAAATGCCTGCTACAAGGTCTTCTATCTTCTAGGTATTCTATAGATGCAGTAATCCTCCTCGAACTGAACGTTCCACTTGTTGAACAGGTTTGCTGCAACGCAAAGTACGGGGGGGCTGTCACCACCACACCAAATTCTGTTCTCAATTTAACACTTTAAAGTTTCTAGTCCACATCAACCACTCTTCACATCGGCATGAATTGGATCCACCGCACAGCAATGTAGCATTTAGAAGGCTATTATTATTATTAATAAACTGAGTCCGGCGCTGTGCACACTACACATAAAACGCTACACAGAGAACAATGAGGGCAAACCCCATCATCCAACTGTTTTATCAGAAAATTCTCTGCTCAGCTAAAATAACACAGAATCTGTCAGCATGTTGACGTGGTGTTCATTAACGAGCCTGTTTGTAGCCGTTGGGCTACCGACAGCATTATCTCAGCTACCCGTGTTCAACTAACTTAAGAAGTCCAGATAACCCACTCGAGTGTCCTGCTGTGACACACGGGAACTAACCATGGACAGTTGCCTCATTAATGGGCTCACGGCGGTGTGTCGCTGTCGTTCGCAGTAGTGCAACGCTGAATGAATATCCAAACACAATGGATATTTAGCATTATTTTTGGAATTTAAAAATAGGTTTTGGCCTGGCCGCCTGCCAGCCCTGTACAGTTAGAGGGGAAACACTGGGGCTGTCCTCGATTTAAAGAAATTCCCTCATTTATCACACATTTAATCGACAGATCTGTAAAAATGTCTTCACAGAGACCATGCAAAAGCTCCACTTTAAATCTGGTGTTTACCAGAGATGTGCTCATAAGGTTCTTTTAAAATGAGTCATTTAGCAAAAAGCATAAAAAATGAACTAAGCGACCTAAAGAAATCTGGGTCGACTAACACCAGTTAGTGTGATTTGTTACAATACTGTTACTGATGGGAGATAAGTGTGATTCATATTTCTTTTTCAATAATATTAATACAGATAAGGAGGAAGATAAGGAACTTTTAAAGAATCGCATGCTAGATCGTAATCTCGATATTGGTCCACACAAATCACAATTAAACTAAAATGGATATTTTTTATGCACTTAAAAACAACAGCTGACCAAGTGCTGTACAATCAAAGATAGCTAAATGAGATCATTTCACCCATATCGTTCAGCCCTAATCCACACAGACGCTTTCCCTAAATGATCCCTGCATTGAAAACGAGCACAATACATAAAACTGTAGCTTGTCTTTAATGTGCCCCGTTGAAAACTGAACGGTGATGGGGTGATCATAGTTAATGAGAGTCCAGATCATAAGACTTAATGACACAGAGCGCCTTAAGTGGTTTACAGAGTGCTATGAAAACAGATTACTTGAACCCTGGCATGGATCCCAGTCAGCTGAGCATTGGTACCCCAACCATGTGCACCGAAGCTGGCTACATATGGAGCTGCATCCCCCAGCAGGGCCCCCGCGGACAAACAAAGTAGGCCAGAGACGTTCTGACAACAGTAACTATTTTGGGTGACGAATGCTTCAGAAAATTATCACCGGCACTTGATGTTCTTTTTGATGAGTGCTTGCATCACAGGGTGGTGTTTTAGATGTCAAGTCCCCCCCCCCCCCCCCCCCCCTCCTCCTTTTGGTTCAGCTGTAGACTTTCTTCCATAAACAGCGGAAGCTCCTGAATGTAAACTGGTGCAGGGAAGAAGGATCAGGAAGCTTATGAAAACGTTACATATCTGCTCCGTTCTGATGGTTTTTGTCAACCTTCTGCCTACCAGGCCTTTCAGCTGGAAGCCGTGGTTTATTTATGAAAGGGATTCTTAGCGCGTCTTCCCAGAAGAGTGGAAAACCAGGGTTGGATACTGAGACAGCTTGTGTGTTTTCAGGAGTATACGGTCATTGCAGAAGCCAACCGCAAGTGTGAGTTTACGATGATTTAACTCCGAGAAGATTTCACGACTTGGATGTTAAATGCGAGTCTTGTTGAAGTAGGCCTCCGCTGTGAGATATACTGTGTTCACTTTATGAAACATGTGACACCATAAAAGCATCTGGCGTGACCGTGTTATTGAAGTTATTAGCGATTGCTTACAGAACAGCGTCATCACTTGTGTTGAGAACCCTGCGTTGTATTCACCTCTCTGTTCAAGTCAGCTCAGGTTGAATTCACCCGGGAGTTTTGTGGTTTGAGCCACAGCAACATTTAAATAGGCTCAACTGATAGTTCTACTAAGCTGGCCAAGCATAACGGAGTAGTCATCAACTTTCTCCCATAACAAACATGGAGGTTACAAAGCCCAGACATTGTCTCCAAGAAGCCTGCTCAGAGGAACAATGTTCTCTGTGGACTCTTAGTCTTCTGGTCATGGGTGTATTTGAAAAATGTGTCTCACTCTTTCATGCCGTACCACTTTGACTTTGCTTCGTAGTGCTGCCAGGCTGACCATCTGGGAATACTCAGGACTCAGATCCTTTACTTAGTTACATGGCTGCAACTTGAAAAAACCGACTGGCACTAAAAGAAGCTTTAAGTCCTAAACGTTAATGACTTGTTTATAATGTTTCTGTCATTTATGACACTGTCATGTCACTCTTATGTAGATACCTTCAAGTAAAGTATAACCAAAGATTGTCTTATTATTTGTTGATTATTATGTATTGATTGATTTTTTTTGGTCTATGAAATGTCAGAAAATTGTGAGACATGCCCAACACAATGTCTGTCCAACATTCCAACTTTCCATTACATTTGACTTTTTACTACAAATACATTTTTCACACTTAAGAAGCTAAAACATTTTTTTTTTTTTTTATACGATGAACCAAATTAATACCAGTTTAATTTCCTAATTGTCTATTTAATTGAGTAGTCATTTCAGCTGAACTCAATTAAAAACATCAATACCACAATGTAAGAATAGTCTATGTACTGAAGGACAATATTTTCCTCCGAAATATAGTGGAATAATAATAATATGAAGTAGCTTTAACTGACAATACTCACATAAAATACAGGTTTGTCAGAATTGGGGCTCACATCGTAGGAGCTAGAAAATAAAAAGATGTGTGCCGTAATGTGCAATGTTGTAATTTCTTTGTTTTATAAAATTGGTATGGAATCGGTATTGAAGTCACGGTATTTGTATGGGTACCGATATCGAAACTTTTTGAACGATACCCAGCACTTCTTTTGTTGGTATCATTCTGAGATCTAGTAACATGGCAACAGCTAAAATAAGAAGTCTGATTGGTCAAGAAACATGAGCAGTGAGATGATCAGAAAGGTAGTAAACAAACCCCTAGGTTAGCTGATCTTATTTGGAAGAGAAAATGAAGGCAGTAAAATGATTACCCAAACTCTTTAGAGACGTCCCTCTACATTCAGATCACATGAATTATTTTGGGTACTCATAACTGATATAGCTGATGACCGAAACTACAAAAGAAGACAGCGCTTACTGCACCATAGCCCTTACTATAATACTTAGGTGCTTAGTTAGAAAATGTCAGTTATTTTTTTTTTTTTATTCTACAATATCCAGTATGTGGCCATAACATGACCAAACAGCATGTTTGAGGAGTCCAATCAGTGCGCGCCCCATCAGGACTCCCCCATCTGCTCATTCAGTGTGGGTTACTTTAGACCATAGTATCCACTAAATGAAAAATGAATGTGCACTTGTTTTCGGCAGGCAGACTGGCCTTGTTCACAGGCCTGAGTGTCGCTTGTCCACCCAGCGGACAGACTGGCTGAAATGTCAAGGACTCTCTGTGTGTGGAGCGTGGAGCACAGGGAGAGGATTGTTTCTGAGGAATGTCAGGACGCTGAACAAACGGCAGCATAGCTCCCATATACAGTATCCCTCAGTTCAGCCTGGGGATGGGATTGAGTCTGAGTAGAGCTGGGCGGTATGGGGGAAATCAAATACCACGATACTTTTGACCAAATACCTCAATGTCGATATTGCGGCGATATTGTAGGTTTGACCATTTTGCGCTCACAAAATATTTACACAATGAGATTTTAGTTAAATAATCATCAATAATGTAGATATAATGACTAAGTGGGTAAAGGCAAATAATAGAACAGCTACAACAGTCTGGTAACTTGAGCAAATGACATTGCTCAACTCTAATGCTGCCTTTTAAACTAGGAAAAGACAACACTTGTGTCATATTACGATATACAAAATTGAATACGATATCTAGCCTCATATATCTGTATTGATATATTATCGATAGATTGACCAGCCCTAAGTCTGAGGACTTCATATTCTTACCAAACGGTTACTCTCTTCCTGTTTGACAATAATGGCCTGAATGTTGTTGTTCTGCTCTTGTTTTGTGGCCTCATTGTTTAGATGCTGGTTTATTATTTTCTTCCTCCTGCCTCTGAAATTCCTGTAGGAGTCTTCCTGCCAGAGTCTTAAAATTAGTTTTTTTATTTCCCCCTCCTAGCAGAGCCTGTTGTTCTCACCCAGCTGTTAATTGCCAGCAGCGAAATGAGGAACCTGGTGGTATAGTGATGGAAAAAAATAAAAAAAAGAAGTGCAAAGCTCAGGCCAACAAGCATGTTCCACATGCAAATGCGTGTCGAAGGAATGGAGGCCCTACATTGGCAAAGTCCAAATATTTGAAGCGCGGTGATACTTGGAGACGGGCGTGAGGATAAGCTTGGACCCGGAAAACCACATGCTGCTCAGAGGATGAAGAGCCCACATTAGCATAACCCAAAATGATTTATGAGTGTAGATAATGATGTCCCTTGAAATTGAATTCAGTACTTAGGCTGATGAGGCTTTGTCTGCTAAATATAGGACAGGCCAAGCGAGAGCTGTGCCTCCGACAGATAGATGGTTATTGGCCTTTGGGCAGAGCGGAGGCATAGCGGCCTCGAACGTCGCTCTTCATCAGTGTGTGATGTCTCTCCCTGCTGTCCTGGTTGCTCCTGGAGGCTGTGCCTCAGGTGGTAGAGCGCTCACCTACCCATCGGAAGGTTGGTTGGTTCGATCCCTGGCCCTGCAGTCCCATGTGGAAGTGTCCTTTGGCAAGACACTGAACCCCGATGCTGCGCCATCAGTGTCTTGCCAAAGGAGGCAAATGGCTGAGTTTGGAGGGTGGTGACCAGATGTAGCTCACCTGATCAGCACAGGCACAGATCAGCCCATTAGCTCACTCTAAACCTCTTTTTACTAAGTAGTCAATAGACTTTAAAACTAAAGAAGTGTCCTTAAAATGTCCTGCAGTGTATTTCTTACAAGCCAAAACTGACATTTCAGCTTTACTTTTCTATCTTCTGTCATCAAATGTGATGAGTAAAGACTGCTTTAGTTTTAGCTCTAGTTATGGTGTAGCATGGCGTGTGCAACGTTGAACAGATCTTACTCTTTAACTAAAAGGTCTATCTATGTAGGAACCCTTCCCATAATGTTGTCAGACACTTAGAATAATAATCTGAGTCTGTCAGTGGCAAAAACGAGCACGTTTGTGGATATAAAATTGAAGGCGTGCAATTGCCCTATTAACTTACATTGTAGCTTGTTTCACCACTGCTGACTGCAGCGATCTTTCTTAATACTGGAACAATGTCAGAGATTGTTGTTCCCATCAGTCACTTTGGACACAACAACATAGGAAAATAGGGTTGGAAAAAAAAAAAAGTTACTTGTTAAATTACACTTTAATATGTTGATATCTGCCCATTTGGGTTTGAATTCTCTGTGTATGATAGATGAAAGAAAGACTTTGATTTATTGCCTCCTCAGCAACTCCAAGCCTTTATTCTCTCCTGGGTGTGTTTTTGACACGGCTGGTCTGCACATGTCAGGAGGCAGTCTGCACAGTGATTTAATATTCACCGTTCACACAGAGAGGCTGTGAAATAATCAGAAAATCAGGGATTCACATTGCCCAATGTGTTTTGGGTAATAGGGAAGTAATTTTAAGAGATGAGACTATTCATTGTAATTTTAAGGCGAAAATAGTGAACAGATTGGAGTGCTTTTTATTTTTTGACATTTCTGCCTTTTATTAGAGAGGAAAGCTGAGATATGAAAGGGGGGGGGGGGAGAGAGAGGGGGGGAAGACATGCAGGAAAACCATCACAGGTCGGACTCGAACCCTGGACCTTCTGCGTCGAGGAATAAACCTCTGCACATGTGCGCCTGCTCCACCAACTGAGCTAACTGGCCACAGATCACAGTGATTTTGAAAGTAGATTAAAGCACTATTACAAAGTTGAATTCCTCTAATAAAACCCCAAAGCGGCTTCTTCCAGATTCTGTCAGCTGGAGATAAGACTAATAAGTGAGACACACATGCTGCTCAACAGGACAGTCTGCTTTTTGACTGACCAGCTGATGATGCAAGACTCCGTCTCCCTCATGTCCAGATTTGAGCAGCGCGTTTTGTCTTTCCCTGTCAACGTGGGTTACTTGTGTATACTTTGGCATGTTGGTGTTCACCTTTTTGTTCCTACGCCTGTAAACGTCCCTCGTGCCCTTAGCGCCTCCACGCAGACATCACGTTGAGTGACTGATCCAGTGAAAGATGTAAGAAGTACCTGACCGCTTGCACAGTGCAGCCGCGTCTTTGTGCTGCCTGTCAGACGTGGACAAAACAAGGTGTCGGATGCAGTTCAGACTGTCACGGCGTCTGCCTTCCTGCAGCTTGCATCATCGGTGCAGCAATAGTATGTTGAAGGAAATAGAAGAAATATAGACTTTAAATGTCCTGTGCTTTATTCTTTCCTGCTAGACACTGGAAAACAAATTCTTGCACAAACATTAAATGATGCCGTTTTGTAAAAAATTGCGATACAAGTTGCAATGTCTTTTTGTTTGTTGCAATGAAGTTGCGGGAGACAGTGAAAGTTGCAAAAAAAGACAAACAATTATTTATTGAATGAATCAAATTTGAGCATGTCTGTCAGTGGCTTGTTGATCTTTACATTGTTAGTTCATTTCCTATCCTGGCCTGGGACACACATTCATACGGTTTGATAAAGGACTTATTGGACTTTAACTTATCATTTCACTTACAATAACGAGCATAGCTGTCCTCAATTTAGGTCATCGTATACGTCTCATCTCCAGTTTTTCCTGCATCCAGTGTGTGTGTGTGTGTGTGTGTGTGTGTGTGTGTGTGTGTGTGTGTGTGTGTGTGTGTGTGTGTGTGTGTGTGTGTGTGTGTGTGTGTGTGTGTGTGTGTGTGTGTGTGTGTGTGTGTGTGTGTGTGTGTGTGTGTGTGTGTGTGTGTGTGTGTGTGTGTGTGTGTGTGTGTGTGTGTGTGTGTGTGTGTGTGTGTGTGTGTGTGTGTGTGTGTGTGTGTGTGTGTGTGGCAGGGGGAACTATATGAGCAGAAGCCCCGCCCCCACCCGCTGCAGACAGCCGACAGGATTTAAACAGCAGCCGGTTCAGCGACTTTATAGTGAAAAATCGTTGTTAAAATGTATACAGGTTGGCAGAGCGGTCTGAAATGTTTTGCACGTTCTTTCGCTGTACGTTTTGTTGATAAATGTGAGATGTTCGAGTCTCGTCTTCATATCGGAAACCAACCCTCTCTCACTCTCGCTTGGTCAGTGGCACTCAAAGTCACATTATACTGACGTAAAGTCTGGCACGTGGGACTGCTGGGATTGGTTGAAGTCGCGGAAACTCCGGTTATTGGTCAAATTTGCGGAAAAGTTGCGGTGATTGGTCAAAATTGCGAGTCGCACCAAAGTCACGGTGAATTGGCGCGACATCGCGAAATCCTGGAGGGACTGCTAAAAGCATTCAACTTTCCATTTTTGTTTGCCACAACAACCAAAATATACTGTTGGTTTGTTCCAAATTCAAAAGAGTAACTTCAATATTAAAATTTAGTAACATTTGATACTTCTTCTGAATGTGTTCTGGAAGAATAAATGGCGTGTAAGAGAGTGGCTGGACCAGGTAGAGCTGCAGTGGCCTGCATGGAGAGCTGAAATCACTCGGCAGTGTCAAACACTCGCCCACATCTTGAACCGGGTCCCACTTAACTGGGCTAGGGTTAGCTGAGCTCCTCTGGCTATTTCTTGTCTGTTTCAGCACTTTGATTTTAATTTAGGATATTACATTTTGGGTTTGTTTCTAAAAGTACAGGTCCTGGTGTTGAATTTAAGTTGGTTGTTGCTAAAGGAGAACACCTC
Organism: Zingel zingel; assembly: GCA_023566125.1. Lineage (NCBI taxonomy): Eukaryota > Metazoa > Chordata > Actinopteri > Perciformes > Percidae > Zingel > Zingel zingel. The sequence continues at coordinate 28,655,777 of CM042324.1, forward strand.
AGCCCAGACGGGATGGATTCAGTCAGAGCTGCAAAGATGAATTGATTCATCCATTAGTTATCAACTATTAAGTTAGTTGCCCTCTATTTTGATAATGGATTTATCAGTTTGAGTCATTTTTTGTAACTAAAAAAATAATGATTCCAGTTTGTTAAATGTGAATGTTTTCTAGTTTCTTCTGTGTGACAGTAAACTGAATATCTTTGAGTTGTGGACAAAATGAGACATTTGAGGACGTCATCTTGGGCTTTGGGAAATTTCTGACATTTTATAGACCAAACAACTAATCGATGAATCGAGAAAATAATCAACAGATTGATACAGACAATGAAAATAATCGTTAGTTGCACCCCTAGACTCAGTTAGGCATGGGCCGGTTACCAGTTTCGAGGTGTAACAGTTTTCTGTCCTACCGTTCCTGCGGTATGAGCTGTTTTTTCACAGAGAGTGCCGTTCAGAAATCCCTCTCCCTGCCAGTGTGCAGTCTGTTTAAAATCAAATACATTGTGTTCAACCCAGACGTTTTAAAATAATACATTTCAAATCTGTAATTGCAATACCATGAAACTGTGATATTTTTGCTAAAGGCTATTGTCAGAATACCGTCAGAATCTCATACCGGCCCATGCCTAGACTAATGGTGCTCTCCATTTGTACTCTGAAGTCAGATTTTCCGAGGTCTAAGTCGGAAACACGCCCCCTGACCTCGGATTTCCGAACTCGGACAACCTCTGAGTACCCCGAGCTAAAAATCCAACATGGTTGCCCCATGCATCAACTGTTGTGAAAGCTGTAGTAACACAGTTATAATGTAAATGGACTGTATTTATAAAGCGCTTTTCTAGTCTTAACGACTACTCAAAGCGCTTTAACATACTACAGGAACCATTCACCGTTCACACACTGTGGCCGAGGCTGCTGTACAAGGTGCCACCTGCTCATCAGATAAACACTCACACACACTCACACTCCGATGGCGCAGCGTCGGGAGCAATTCGGGGTTTAGTGTCTTGCCCAAGGACACTTTGACAGATTGAACCACCAACTTTCCTTCTTGGTAGTTGACCGCTCTACCACCTGAGCCACAGCCGCCCCAGTTATAAGCACTTCTGTCTTATTTGTGTCACACTAAATCAGTCGTACAAACAGTCCTCTCTAACTTCTGTCTGTGGACATGTTACGCTGTTTGTATGCACAAAAATCAGCGTAATGCGTTGTTATCAACTGGCATGCTAACAATGGCTTACCTGGCTAGAGCTAATGAAAACAATGAAAATCTGCCTTCTAAATGGAATGCATTCATCACCAGCTTCGGCCTCCGAGGTCAATGGAACGCACTCAGTAGTGGGTTGCAGCGGAAGAGAGCTTTCTCTTTCCTGTCCCTCATTATGAGTATGGCGAGGAAGTGCATCAGCTGGGCTGCCTGAGTGACCACAATCATTTTAAACGTTTCTGGTGGATAAACTGAACCCTCAATGTCTAATATGAATACAGGAAAAAATATCTGACCACCGGATTGAGCTGCATAGCAGAAGAGCGCTTGCCCAACAAGCGAAAGTAAGAGAGCTGGAAAGACCAGTGCACATAGATTCCACAGGGGACTGAGGTTATTGAACACTGATGTGGACTATTGAGTGCAAGGTTACTTTGTTGCCTTACAATTACGGAAACCTCTGATTTAATTAACCGTAAAGTACAATAAACATTCAGGAATAGTTTTGGAGACAGTAGAGCAGAGAAGGGAAGCTGTCGGCACCAGCGGGGGAGTATGAAGATGAAAGAGGCAGCCATAACTAGGTGAAACCAGAAATGGTGTCAACCGAAACAAGGGGAAGAACAGCGGTGGTGCTGCGGTGAAGGAACATCTGAGGAAATACTGTATGAAGGGTTAGCAGCCATTTCATTAGAACTTGGTCCAGGGGGAAACGGAAGTAAAAGAGCTGTGAACACAGAAATGTACAAAAAACAGTGAACAGAAACCCAAGTGAAGGCGTGATATTTTAGACCAATAGCAATTGCGGAAAGACCTAAACTAGTACAGCCTGTGAGCCTGTTCTTACTGCAGAGACTGAAGCCAGCACGGGGTTTTAGATATTTGGGGTGATATAATGTGCTGTAACAAGGATCCTGTATTGCGTGCTTCACAGAATGTCACAGTAGACTGAAGGACATGAAGGATAAGACCTTGCATATGAATGGAAATGTTAAGATTAGCTCTTAGAGAGACTCTAACCTTAGAGATTCCCGCCCACATATTTGCTTCAACGCTCCAAAGATATTTGAAAATTGTTGCAGAAATAAATAGTTTGCTAGGCCTGGGTATTGAACATTTGATACTTTTAGACGCTGACTGAAATTACCTCCAAAGAATCAAGTATCGAAAAATGCCTCGTCATTCAATACCAAATATCAATCCCTAAGGAGTAAATCTCATCAGTGTCAGTGAGCCAATCAGCACGCAGCATGCTTGTTTATAAGTCGCAGAGACACACAGGAAAAACTCCACGTTACACTGTGTGTGTGTGTGTGTGTGTGTGTGTGTGTGTGTGTGTGTGTGTGTGTGTGTGTGTGTGTGTGTGTGTGTGTGTGTGTGTGTGTGTGTGTGTGTGTGTGTGTGTGTGTGTGTGTGTGTGTGTGTGTGGCTTGACTACAGTGTGCGTCACACAGGCCTAGGTGTAAAGGAGCTGACATAAAATACAAAGATTTGTACAGTAATGTTATAATTTCTTTTTGTTAAAATGGATTTGATTCAATTGATATCAAAAAAAGTATCATTCAGGAACCAGTATTGAAGTCACTATCGGTACTGTTATCGGTATCAAAATGTTACGATACCCAGCCCTAGTAGTTGCAGGTATGAAGTAGCATGGAAAAATGGACAAATACTGTTCACACGTACACATTTTTTACTGTATTATGTTTTTGTGTGAAAGTAGGGCTGGCAATATGTCAATATTATATAGATATCTATTTATAAGGCTAGATATCGTCTTACATTTACACTTTCTAAGGTTACGTTACAGTAAAGTTATGTCATTTTCTGATCTTACCAGACTGTTCTAGCTGTTCTATTATTTGCTTGTACCCACTTAGTCATTATATCCACGTCACTGATGGTTATTTATCAAAAATCTCATTGTGTGCATATTTTGTGAAAGCACCAATAGTCAACCCTGCAATATCGCCACAATGTAGACGTCGAGGCATTTTGTCAAAAATACTGGATATTGAAAGTGTTTGCTTGTACAGGCGTCCTCTCCAGTTTTGTTCTGTATGAATGAGTTAAACCTAAAGAAATGGGCTTTTGTAATAAACAGTGATGGACTCTTAATGCGACTTGAATGCAGCTTATCACAGTGGTGACAGTCGAGGCAGGAAAAGGCATTCGCTGGATAAAAAGCTTACTGTGTGTGAAAGAACTGTCAGCTTCAGCCTGGGACTACTGCCTCGTTTGACATGATCAGACAAGATTATTTGTGTGTCTGTGTTCATCTCCTAAGTTTACCCTCTCGCACACATGAATTAGGATACACGCCTGGCATTTCAAAGAGGAGGCCATTTGTTGGAAACAAGCGCCCCATTTAGACTATGTTGATCCACGTATTGAGCTGTGCCCAGAATCTCTACCCATCTCTCCGAAAGCCTGGGCTTGTTCACTCTTCTGCACTCTGTCACCTAAAGTAAATGCATAGGCATCCGGAACTTGTAACCTAAGATGGCAAGGGTCTCTCCTGTGTCAATTCTGAGATTTCCCTTTTTAAAGGAAAGAATGGAAGGCTATTCATAATACCTCTAAACAGTGGCATCCAAGTTAAATGAAATTAGCAGGGTATGTGAAAAACGGGGTGAAAGATATGACAGTTGCCTCCGCAGCCTATGGTTTGATGATGGGTTTTAAACCGCCAATTTGAGTTTTTATTACCATGACTTTGTGTTTTTCCTAAGTTGAACCAAGTACTCTTGGTTGCTTAAACCCAACCACACCTAAACCATATCAAGTGAAAACTCCGACGAGTCTATTCTGGAACAGTTTTGGAAGGCACCAACACATTCCTTTTCCTCATCTCCATTACTTCAGCTACGTTTTGCCTTCATGAATGAAATGGATTAGGTGCTTTGGATTCAAATATTCTCACTGCATTTAGCTGCTGATCTGTGTAGTAAAAGTGATTATAAACCTAAACATTACAAGCTCTTCTGTCTTGATTTACATTTAAAGTGACTGCAGCTTCAGAGTCACATGTCCTACTTATTCCCTGATGGCGTGCCCACTGCAGTAGCTTGGCCTGCTGTATCACAACAGGAAACCCTTGGGGCATTCTCACAGTTGATGCCTGGACATTTCTGGACCTTAAACAAATGGCCAGATTCCTTACAGATACTGACCCACTCATCTACATCACACAGATGACTGCGGAAAATACTGGTCATTATGCAAGTAGGTCTTTACTGTTTAACTGCGTCATCAATCAATGGTGCTTTGAAGCTTATGAATTTACATTATGGATTTTGTAGAGATAACTAGATGGTTGTTTATCTGCCTAAGCTTCTCGCTATTTTGAGCAGTTCTTTAGCCCTTTGTCTTTCCTTACCTGTTTGGGTTTAATCTAATGATTTTCAGTGGCGTTCAGTGGTTTTTGAAAACTTGGTTTTGTCGACTTCTTTGGCCAAGATGCCGTTTCCTCACTCTTCCTCAGTTTAAAGCTCAGTCTAACCCTGTGTCCGGCGAGGCTTTGTGAAAGCATGGTATGGAGACAGATTCTGCAAATACCTCTATCTTCACCATCCAGACTCGATGGATGGAAAAAGCCTTGCTCCTGCCAAAGATTGTGACTGCTTGTGCCTGAGTCCAGCTGGTTCTCTATAAACAGCACATGAATTATTGTCTGTTTTTTTTATTTTGATCTACTCCAACTTCTCATTTTAGAGAGGATTATTCAGCCATTTCTAGAGACACATAAAGATAGTCTTGGACCGATTTTGACATGACGATTAACATGGCATGCAGGGAAGTTATTTTGCAGACAGTGTTAAAGAAAGACCAACTATTCGCATCATTTTCGAGACAAACGTACAAGAAAACGCCTTAAAGGGTGGCCGTTTGGCTACAAGAATAATGCAGTAGAACTTAGAAGAATAGTGACGTTTCGCTTCTCTGTCAGCTGCTTTCGATACAAAAAAAGTTTGTCTGCTATCATGAATATCTGTCTGTCTCATTGGACCAGACAGTTTCCTGACCCTGCGCTTAATCATCTTACATCACCAGCGTACCGTTTGTGTTCATGTTTATGCATGTATACTACTTTGCGAGCTTCCAATGCACACACATCTAAAGTGGAATTACAATTTCAAGAGTGGATCAGGAATGCTTAGCCTTTAAGCTTTCATGTGATCCTGTACAGCAAAAAAATAAACCGTTTTAACCTTCTTTGTTGCACATGCAAAGAACATGTTCAACTAAGTTTAAGTACAGATGAAGGGATTTTTAAGGGAAATGAAAGACTGCGGTGGCTCCAAAACATATTTTTGGCAATGTTATGTCCCGTCATCAGGGGGAAAATGAATTTAGTAACACGCGGTGTTCAGATATACATTACAACCATGACTCACTTTTGACCCAAATGCCAGATGGATGTTACAAGCTTCTGAGGTTCTGCCTGTGGGATTTCATCATATCTCTCGGAGAGCCAAAGGAAACTATCTCATCTCATCTCTTGCTGTAACTAACAACCCCCCCCCCCTAGTTTTTTCTCCAGACTCTAGAGGAGGAAACAACTGCAATCTGTGTCTTCGTCTCCCAGTGCTCCAACCTCCCTTCTGCCCACATCCATCTCTACATCCCAGCTCTATTACCTCCCCCACCATCTGCACAAACAACTTCTTTAAATAAGCCTGCCCCCCTCTCTCTCTCTCTCTCTCTCTCTCTCTCTCTCTCTCTCTCTCTCTCTCTCTCTCTCTCTCTCTCTGTGTCTCTGTCTCGCTCTGTCTGTCTGTCTGTCTGTGTCTCTCTCTCTCTCTCTCTCTCTGTCTCTGTCTCGCTCTGTCTGTCTGTCTGTCTGTGTCTCTCTCTCTCTCTCTCTCTCTGTCTCTCACTCTGTCTCTCTCTGTCTCTCTGTCTCTCTGTCTCTAGCTCTCTCGCTCTCTCGCTCTCTCTGTCGATCTCTCGCTCTCTCTGTCTCTCTCTGTCTCTCTCTGTCTCGCTCGCTCTCTCTCTTTCTCTCTCACTCTCTCGCTCTCTCTCTCTCTCTCGCTCTCTCTCTCTTTCTCTCTCTCTCTCTCTTGCTCTCTCTCTCTCTCTCTCAGCTTTGATCCACATATGGGCATATGCTTGAGCTTTGAAGAAAACCGTTTGTCTTGATTTTAAAAGCATACAGAAATGCACATTATACGGCTCTAATGAGGCTGCAGGTGTTAAAGAAGCAATCGATTTGTTGATAAAGTCTCTTGCAGCATGATGTCCTGATGCAGTTCAGTTATTTCCAGTTGTTTGTCTTTCACACTGAAATGTTAGCAACATGTTCGCAACACAAAGTAAGCTTTTCTAACATTCATTATTTAACTTTAAACATTCTCAAGGAAGTAGTAATGCAGGTTTGGTTATGATAACCGCATTAAGATAGAGATGAATAAGCAGTAGTCTGTGTAGTGCATCGTGTAGAGTATTGCACATGGACACCAGAGGTTGTGAGGATGGTGACATCTTGCTTGCAGGATAAGCATATTGTCCTGCCCTGCTGTCCCACACATGGACATGTACACGCTCTTTCCCCTCTTAAGTCCCTCCACGTCCTTTTCAGTAAACTTTGAAAGGGAGTTGTTCTGTTTAGCTGTCAGTTCCTTCTGTTTGAAGTGCATCCATAAACATTACACAACAATGTCTGTGAGACGTCAGTGGCTGTACTGTACTGTGTTTTCTGCCTGTCCGGGCCTGTTTGTCCCCGTTTCTGTCTGTACAGGCCTCCACAGTCCCCACAGATGTGAAGTCATGGGTCCAGACACCACACCTTGACGTTGCAGTTCTGCTCAGACCACTGCCATTTTCCAATTTTTTTTTCTGTTGATTTGTGTTTGCGTGATCATATATGAAGTAATTGGGGATGTCCCGAGCTGATCTGCAGGTTAGGGATTGCGTCCGATCCAGGTAGGATTCTTCGTCAGGAAGTCCAGGTTGTGAGTTGACTTGTGGAGCCCCTACAGAGTCTGATCTGATACTTATAGTTACCTATATATCGGACACATTGAAATAAAAGCGGTCTACTACATCAGCCAAACCTCATTTTTCACTTCACAGTGGTTCCCAAACTTTTTGGTCCAAAGTACCCCCACAGCCCTGTCAGAGGAACTCACGTACCTCTTCATCAATTTTCAGTGTGTTCCAACTGTCATTATTTAGGATGGTTTGGTGATCAATCGTACTACTACTTGGGAGTAAAGCTGAATATTTACTATTACTTTTAGCTAACTATTTGGATTGTTCTGTCAATACTTCACTACAATACTATAGTAATGCATTACTTCTAGTTCACGCTATTTATTTCTACCATTTATGTATTCATTACTTTTAGCTACCCGTTTAAAGTTCCTGTGTACAGGTGTTACATCTGATATATTCTTTTAATCAAACCATCATTTTCTATTTTGTCAAATTAGTTAAGCTGCTCCACAGTTTTCCAAGTACCCCCTGGTAATTGCACAAGTACCCCCTGCTCTGAGGTCCTGGGGTACAAGTTCCCCCTGCAGTGGGGTTCTGGGGTACAAGTACCACCTGCTCTGGGGTCCTGGCCCTGGTTGGGCATCACTGGTCTATTTGACCAAACCCTGGGGGTCTGAATTCAAAACTATCAGGTTGATCAGCTTAGACTATTGCTATGATACCAATGGAAATTTCGATGAGAGAATGCGACTTCTGAAATTGACGTCACATGATGTGTTCTGGTAGAGAGAAGACGGGTCTCTCTGTTGGATTTGTTGGAACTACAGAAACACTTATAGTTGTGTTACAGAGTGGAGGTTCTTTCCTCACAAACAGTCTTTGGCAAATAATGGCAGCTCAGGACATCGGTATCGTGCTTCCTTAGAGACAGGCCTATTATTAGGTAACAAGTCTGTTTTTAACAATCAGAATGTTGACGTACCCTTATAGTTTGGGATTATTGGAGTCGGTGCACTAACGGAGAACTAACATCTTAGAATCCATTCTGTTTCATGTTGGTGGGAGCTTTGCTACTGGTCTGTTGGTCTGCCCTGGCCGGAGAAAACTGCAACCTCATGCTATAGCCAAACAACTGTTGGAGAAGCAGATGGCCAATGTGGCCAATCTGTGAAAAAAAAAAAATCTTTAAAATAACTTGACGTCAACTGTTTTTGAGTCTTGTTTCGGTCTTGTTTTCTCAGCTCAACTCTGCTCATCACCGACCACACACACAAGAAATGTTGTATTTGACAAAATACAACATTTATAGAGAAGCCAATGGAAGCCACACAAAGGGATTGTTTATTTGGAATCACATTTATTGTTACCATGGCGAAATATATTTAAAATTTTACACAAACACCATGCAGTACATAATAGAGTTACAGCAATATGTCCAACCATTCACCCTCGTATGGTCTTCCCGTTGACCATATTTTCACAATTTCGACACTTTTTGATGCTTTTTTGTCGCTTTTGACACAGTTTTTGACGGTTTTAATGCATTCTGATGCTTTTGACGGTTTTTGGACCATTTTAGTGCGTTGGACGCTTTCTTTGACACTTTCGATGCACTTTCCTACGTACTCACCTGCTGCCCTCCTCTGGTTTGCCTGTAAAGCATAAATTATCACTCAATTCTGTGTTACATCTAGGCTTCTAACCAACTTCATTCAGTTTTTTTCTCATTCTGGGACATTTGGTTGAAAGAAACCCAAATTTCTGTTACAGAAACTTTGAAAACGGGTCAGATTTGACTTTGACTCGGACAAAGGCCCATGCCACGAAGTACGGCTCCTCTCCTGCAGAACCCTTTGGCACCCTGTGTGTCCCGTTGGAGTTATATTGTTTGGCAGACCTCCTCTGCCTCGCTCTGCTATTGCAGTTATGTATAATAAGACATATTTCAGCCTGCTACAAATATGCCTTCTAAAATGTTGCCTTTTCTGTTTGCCGAGCTCTAATGTGATACGGCCGAGGCCGATGGCAGTTATTCCTGTGTGCTGTCATACTGTCACATGATACTGGCAGACAGTGCACTGTTCATGACTCTGTGTGCGAGTCCATGTTTTACAAAATAATCCTCTGCACCGCTGTCTGCCCATTGACCAACTGTTCCTACTCCTCCTGCCCCCGCAAATCCTCTCGTACAAAATCTCCCAATCCCTTGAGTAACACCCAGCTTCATAACAGGATCGGGAGCGCTGTGTGCGTAACTCGTTTTTTTATTCAGAGATTGGCGACATTTGGGGTTAAGGTGTCACCAGATGCTTTCATAGGAGAAGCCATTGATTTTGCTGTGACTCACCTCCTGAAAGCCTTTTTAATCTGGGATGGGAGGAAGGCGCTCGCAACATGTTTGGACCTGATGGAATGCAAAGTGACAGCAGCTTCAATGGCCTTTCAAAAAGACAGACGATTCATGTCTGTAACACACGGATAAGAAGGCCCTTGTGTGTGAGAATGTGTCATATACAGTAGTGTGTCAGAACTAGGGATCGACCAATACTGGTTTTTCAAAGCCGATACCGATTATCAGTAGTTAATGAAACTGATATTTGGAACCAATATGCATTTACATTGAAAATGAAAATCTTTAAGTTAACATTAAGATTTTGGAATGTAACAAACTCCAACACAAAACTTTGTTTAAATGCTTTAAAGCTGTAGTGCGTAGTTTGTGTCTCCCCAGTGAGGAATTCTAAGTAATGACAACAAACTGTCAGAGCGTCCACATGATACAAGCCCTCCGTGATCCCTCCTCCACGCAGCTGCTAGTAGCCAAGGAGGACACGGAGGATTAAAACAACATGACGGACTCTTCAGAAGAGGTCATTATCTTTACTCGAGTTTCTGCGTGGGAAAGTCACCGGACGCCACAATCTTCTGAACATAGTCACACTGAGAAATCCAGAGAGAGTTGTGTGGAGCTGATAGTCTTAATCAGCTTTGTAGCAACTCATCTGGCAATGGCTTGAATGTAACGGATGTTCATTAATATCTAAAAGTTACGCAATAAAGCTTTAAGCAATTATTTAATAAATGAGAAACTTTGAACATAATCCCCAGTAACAGAGAGTCAGATAGTGTTGTGGGGGGGGGGGGGGGGGGGGGGGGCATTAAGTCAGACTCATTGGTGAGAGAAAATGAAGCAGAGGGACAGACACAGAGCTGTAGCCGAGCCAAAGTAGTTTAGTAGCCAAAGTTTTTAATTCATGAACTTTATCTGTTATCAGGTAAATAAAAACGCTGATACAGATCATCTGCAAACTGCCAAAAAACTAATAATAATTGTCGAGTGTTTGCTAACACTAGCAGCTAAAGTGGGGTTTACAGCTAGCTTAATGCAAACCAATGTTGCTGATGGCTACATTAAGATTTTGGTTAAACCCTATGGTACCAATCCCATGCATGACATAGCTCAATTTTATTAAGGTAAAATAACAACTGGTTAATATAAGGTAGTATGTACAATAAATGACAATAAGCTGGAAAACATAACTTATGCAATAACCCTGGTTTACCATGGAATCATTAATAGATGTTGTTTTACCATTAGCTGTTCATGTTAGCTGTGCTGTCAGACATACAGGCTGTAGTTATCTGTTGGGTGACATGGAAGCTGTAATTACAGGGTCACATCTCTCTCTTTAAAGGTCTGTGCTAAGTGGCTCTCCATATTTGTACTTTTTAAAATCCAAACTGAATGTAATTTGAACAGCAGCACAACCTTACACTATAATAGTTGTCTTATCAGATGATTTAAGAATTGAATTTTGGCTGCTATATTTAACAGTGAGTTCATTTCATTCATGTGTGAGGATGGTAGGGGTGGGATCAATAATCGATTCTTAGATGCATTGTGATTCTCTCTAGAACGATTTGATTTTCGATTCTGATAAGTTAATCGATTTTTTTAAAATTATTATTATTATTTTTTTTTTAAAAGTGTTGATTTTTATTTCAAAGTTACTGTCTCCAGACAAGTACAAATCAGAAAACAGAGTGACTGAAAGAGGATGGGATAATGGACAACAACTTAGAGTTTAGGCAGAAAAAACACACATTTTTTATTTTGTGTATATACACATGATCTAATACGACCTACGTAAAATAATTAGACAAAACACATATAGGCTGTTCATGTACTTTACCACATGACCTCTGACCACCTCATGTGTAATGTTCTAAGAAGCCAGTTCTCCACCTTTAAACATGACGGAGCCTCTGACCTGGAAGATCACTGGGAGAGAAGGGGACTTCACAAGACTGTTGAAGGCTTCAGCATGGAACGACTACACAATAAAAACCTCAGTAGACAGAACATTTCATTAAAACGTGTGTGTGACAAATACTGTATATGTCAAAATCTAAGCTTTGTCTAGGAAGTGATTAGCAAACTCAGATTTATGTGTATATATATTTTTTTAAATCATGCATGGAAATGTACATAAAAAATTGTTGCATCGAGATGCATCGATAATCAGTTTAGAATCGAATCGTTGGCCTCTGAATCGGAATCGAATTGTGAGGTGCCAACTGATTCCCACCCCTAGAGGATGGTGGATCAGGAAAGACGGGAAGGCAACAGGTAGTTCTAACAGTAGGTGGAAGTGTAGGGGGAGCCACTTGATACCATCAGATTCATTTCTTAATATTATTAATATGGAAGAACTAATATGGAAAATATTTGACATAATGTTTGTTTGACAATATGTCTTAGTTGAGAAGAACACAGGCAAGGAGTGAATGAGACAGACATGAGGTCGGCGATGGCGTCAAGTAGAGATGAGACCAGTGATGACATCAGGTAGAGATGAGACCAGTGATGACATCAGGTAGAGATGAGACCAGTGATGACATCAGGTAGGAGTTCTATTAGTTAGACAACATAAAACTACAACCAAAACTGTTGCTGCCTACCCCTCTGACACTGGGTAGTTGCACCCCTGCTCACCATTGGCTGTGGCTCAGGTGGTAGAGCGGTCGTCTACCAATCGGTAGTTTGGTGGATCGATCCCTGGCCCTACAGTCCCGTGTCGAAGTGTCTTTGGGCAAGACTCTGAACCCCGAGGTGCTCCCGATGCTGCGCCATCGGTGTGTGAATGTGTTAATGTTTATCTGATGAGCAGGTGGCCACAATGTGTGTGAATAGTGACTGGTTCCTGTACTATGTAAAAGCACTTTGAGTGGTCGTTAAGACTAGAAAAGCGCTATATAAATACAGTCAATTTACATTTCCTCAGTCCCATCTTCCTTTGTCATCACTTTGTGATTACACATCTGGCTTTATTACTTTTGGCCTGAGCACTCTGTGGGGGTCTCTGTGTGGAATCAGCCATCCTTTCAGTACCACTTTAATGACACGCCGGTTGTGTGTCAGGTTCAGACCTCATCTACTCCCATCGGGTACCCCTAACACCTCCCCGCCCACTCCCCTCAGGAGCACCGGAGGCACCAGTTTCCTCCTCACTCTCCCCATTTCGTCCTCTGATTGGCTGCGGCGAGAACTCCCCGTGACCCATGGGCATGATGTCAGTTTGTCTCCATGGCTGCGGTTTGTGTTTGTCATCCAAAGGGAAAACCTGGGACGTGTCACTGTGTGAGAGGACCAAATCTCTTCTTGGCCGAGCTTCTATTGGTGCTGGTGAGAACAAAGCCAAGTGTGAGGCTGTGTTAACGGAGATTAGGAGGTTGCTCATCCGATGGGAGTGGGGAGTTTCTCAACACATGGACACAGCTGTGCTGTTACTAGTTGCTGCACGGTTTGTGGCTCCCATCCAATAAAGGATGGGGTTCAGCATAGATGATATGCACATCAATATGGGTCTGAAAATGTTACTTTTAGGCTGCAACCGATTTATTATTTTCATTATCAATTAATCGTTTTATTTTTAAAGGTCCCATGACATGACAATGTCACTTTAATGTTTTTTAACATTAATATGAGTTCCCCCAGCCTGCCTATGGTCGCCCAGTGGCTAGAAATGGTGATAGGTGTAAACCGAGCCCTGGGTATCCTGCTCTGCCTTTGAGAAAATGAAAGCTCAGATGGGCCGATCTGGAATGTCCTCCTTATGAGGTCATAAGGGGAAAGGTTACCTCCCCTTTCTCTGCTTTGCCCACCCAGAGAATTTGGCCCACCCATGAGAGAGAGAGACATCATGGCTTTCAAACGAGCGAAGCATGGCAGTTGGTCAAGGCCACACCCCCACCCTCCACCTTGACCCCCCCTCTCCTCCTCAATAGCATTTAAAGCTACAGACACAGAACTACACTAGTGGCTGTAATTCTGCACCAAGGCTGAATTTCGGGAAAGAGACTTCAGATACAGTATTAGGGGACCACTGAAGTCTATATAAAAGAGACTTCAGATACAGTATTAGGGGACCACTAAGGTCTATATAAAAGAGACTTCAGATACAGTATTAGGGGACCACTAAGGCCTATATAAAAGACTTCAGATACAGTATTAGGGGACCACTAAGGTCTATATAAAAGACTTCAGATACAGTATTAGGGGACCACTAAGGCCTATATAAAAGAGACTTCAGATACAGTATTAGGGGAACACTAAGGTCTATATAAAAGAGACTTCAGATACAGTATTAGGGGACCACTAAGGTCTATATAAAAGAGACTTCAGATACAGTATTAGGGGACCACTAAGGCCTATATAAAAGACTTCAGATACAGTATTAGGGGAACACTAAGGTCTATATAAAAGAGACTTCAGATACAGTATTAGGGGAACACTAAGGTCTATAAAAGAGACTTCAGATACAGTATTAGGGGACCACTAAGGTCTAATATAAAAGAGACTTCAGTTACAGTATTAGGGGACCACTAAGGCCTATATAAAAGACTTCAGATACAGTATTAGAGGACCACTAAGGCCTATATAAAAGAGACTTCAGATACAGTATTAGGGGACCACTAAGGCCTATATAAAAGAGACTTCAGATACAGTATTAGGGGACCACTAAGGTCTATATAAAAGCATCCAAACAGCAGCATGTCATAGGACCTTTTAAATAATGAAACAGTTTCATTTACAATGCCAAAAATAAGCGGGACTAGGAAAGGTTTTGTGGTGTTGCTCAGTGATTGATTATTAGAATTGTGTTGATGGACTGATGAATCATCTTGTAGTTTCAGCACAATAGTTGCTTTGCAGCCCGGGCATGTTCTGTCAGCGGGGTTAGAAATACTTTTTTGATGACGGTACTAAGTGTTATTATATTGCCCCCTTGATGTGATTTTTGGGAGGTTTGTGTCCTGTGTTTGTAGCATACTTGTGTTTAATGCATACTGCCGTGTAAAAAACCCAATTTGTAATGCTGACAACTTGTGGCAAGGCTCACAGAAGGAGATGGTTTTTTTCCCCTTTTGTGCCTGCAATCAACTGGTCTTTCATGCCTCAAATACAGAATTATTTTGTACCTCATTGGCGTTGATATTGATTTTCAATTTTTTTACTATGTAAAATGGGTAAAATGTTATTTCATTGTAGAGTTATATTTTGTGCATTGGTTCTTAAATCTGCAAGTATGTTACGTTGCTGTTTGGGAGTTTTGGGTAGACTTATGGATGACTTTACCGTGTACTAGCTGTGTGGTGATGCCAGGCTTCGGAGCGGGCTGTGGGTCCAAGACTGACAGTGAACATGAAAAAAATTGACACCGGAAATAGGGACATGAAGAAAAATCTGAAGATTGTCACATAATTTGTTTACTGTACTCATGCAGTCGGGTTCTTTGCTGATCTAACTTTAGAAGCAGGTATGTGTTTAATAACATATGTAGGATTTCACGCATGTGTGCTTGGAATTTGATATAATTGGTCTGGGCAATTCAAATAACGAATTGATGCGTAAACCAGGTCACTCTGAAAAGATAGGAGGGAACCTGCTTTGGTGGAACCGGTTCTTTACAGCAGCTTGATGTTTTGTCTGTTAGACTTCCACCTCTGACAGACAGGATATCCTTCTGTCACATTCTTCCAGAAACCAGATGACAGCAACCACAAGATTGTCTCCTGATAGCACTCAATCATTGTGCCAAAAGGAGTGCCTCAAGTGACAGTATTTTGTTAACATGATACTGACTGATTTCTGACTGCAATCCAGTATAATCTACAAATCCTGGGGCTTATTTGCCCGTGGTTGAATTTGATAGATTGGGCTGATTGTATTGAAACAGCTTAGGGTCAGATACAGAAAATCCCAGTGAATTGGCATGCAAATCTTTGGCTGACTGTCCCGAATTACTTGTCCTATATTTGAAACTCCACCAATCTAGTACCTCAGGGGTGCGCTATTATCTGCATGTTATCTTAACAAACACTAGAATTAGAGCTGCACGATATTTTGTTTCATCGTCTACATCGCGATGTGCGCATGCGTGATAGTCACATCGCAGGACGTTGTGATGTTGACGCTACAACTTCTTTGCTGCTTGATAAAAAAGTAAACTTTCACCGTTCACCTTTTCCATGATTGTTACCGGCTGACCCTTCCCCTTTAAGACAGGTGGTCATGTGATGTAACGTTAGTCCGACAGGTGGGGGGTTGTTATGGGAAGTGAGGCTCTCCGTGTGTAGATAAGTACCGGCAGCTGCCGCTGACACAGTGATGCACAAGCTTTTCCATGGGTAGTGAAGCTACAGTAGTCAGTGTTTTATGTTCGCTGCAAAGACGAAATAAATCACCTGATTAATGCAACGTAATCACGACATATCCCGGCCATTTTTCACCGCAGAAAGCTGCTACCAGCCAGGCTAACGTTTACATAGTCAGCCTAAAGAAACAAGGCATCTGTCCCAACTAACGTTATGGTTCGGAGCGGCGACGCTGGAAACGTAACACTAATCTACAACAGCAGTCTGTTTCTGATATACGGTCATTTACACTGATTTAAGTGCTCTTGGATACACAGTTTGTTGCGAGAGTGTGACATGCAGGATCTGCATGAACAGCAGACCACCAATCATGATCAATTTTAATCAATTTATCAAACAACCAGAGCAGGCCCCGCTAGTCGACCACAACCTGAAATTTAGAGGAAGCAACATGCATGCATTATTAATATCATTCACTTTAGCCTGGATTGATATTATATGAATACAGTGGTGTCATGTCAGTCAACCAGTGTATTTCTTCCTAATTTCCCTCTCCAAAATCACTTCAGAAGAATAATCACAGCGCTTACTTGCTTTGGTTTTTGTAAAGCATTAAAGTACAATAAAGACTGGTTTACATAAGAAAATTTCCTTTTTCATTTTTATTTTCTTTGTAGATGCACTCACCTACAAAATCACCCCAGTAGTTGAGAATGATTTAGTATATCTAAATAGGGCTATTTATGTCCTCTTGTAAAAATTAGTCTTTTTTTCATATCGCAATATATATTGCAGGGGAAAAAAAATATCGCAATGTAAGTTTTTTTCCAATATCGTGCAGGCCTAACTAGAATGTTTTTATTGACACAATCACCAAATGGTGGAAGGTATGGCGTCAGGTTTATGTCATATCTCACGAGCGCGATAAAACGCGCTCACATGCAAATTATGACATTTCGGTGTATGTAAAGAATGTAGTGTCTCCGTTCTGTTGTTGGGATATGTGCGCTGCTTTTGAAATGTCCGTAAATCCTTGCCGATGTACGCAATGTAACCTTATCTCTAACACTAGAGCTAGCCTTAGCTAACATGGCTGTCGTGATCCTGGCCAGCTAGTCTGATGAATCTGATTAAAACAGAAATAATGTTTCATGACGTGGGGTGGCTTGTGGCTTGTGGCTTGGAGGTCAAATGGTAACCACAAGGTTGGCGGTTCAAGCCCAGGATCCTCAGACCACACGTCAAAGTGTCCCTGAGCAAGATACTGAACCCCAAGTTGCTCCCCGCTGTTTGTATAGCTGTCCACTGCTCCTTATACTTAGCAGTAATAGAATTTCACTACATTGTACTGTGTGCCATGTTAGCTAAGGCTAGCTCTAATGTTAGAGATAAGGGTACATTGCGTACATCGGCAAGGATTTACAGACAGTTCAAAAGCATCGCACATATCCCAACAACAGAACGGATGAGAGACCCATTCCTTTATTTACGGTGCTATCTTGCGCTACATTGTTAATAAAGACAGAAAAACACTTCTTCGGCTGGTACATCAACTCCAGGCTTCCTGCACGATGGCTGTCAACACAGGTGAACTAAGGAGGTCCGTGGGTGGGATCTCCTTGAAGGTGACCAATCATAGGAGGGCCAGTGCCTCCCTTGGTTTCCATCCCCAAAATGTCAAGTCAGATTCATTCCAGCATGCAGAAATCAACTTCGAGAGCAGAGTTTACCTGCGAGAGCGTGTATGCCCTCCAGCGCTCGCAAAGCAGACACTCTGTGGTGCGTGGTGGCTGCTCTGTGCTGCTTACTTTTATACACACAGGTGCCATTCTTTGCCCTCTCCCTATGTTTTGTTTCACGCTCGCAGCTGCCTGTACAACTCTTGATTGTTGAATTGGTGCACCAAGAGTAGTATCTGCGCATTTGAAATTATATAATTTGCTCGTGAGCACGTTTTATCGCGCTCGTGAGACATGAAGGTCCGTAGTATGAAATTATAGAAGCAGAAAATTGAGTGGAACGTGGCACAGAATACGATGATGGTGAAGGCCTTTCAGCTGTCTTGTTTGAGTGTGATGGCTTTGCTTTGTTCGGGGTCAGTAGATCAGTGATCTGATCCGGCTGTCTGTAGAGTCTCCTGCACCTGTCCCACGCTCTCATTTCTGCTTTACCTACCCTCGGCATCTGACATTCTCTTACTAACCCTTCCACAGATTTGTACCATATGTCTTTAGTTTTATCTGAGGGATACAGAGCTGTTGAGATTTACAATTTTCTTAGAATTCAAGAATGTCCTCCTTTACAAGTTGAACATGTTTTATTGCTCAAGGGCCAGTGAAACCTGCAGATAAATATAAATTTGCTGAAAAAGCGCACACACACACACACACACACACACACACACACACACACACACACACACACACACACACACACACACACACACACACTTTGACCTTTACACAGTCCTTTGCTTGAAGGCTATTTTAGACTTTACCCTGAGCCAAGATAACTACCCTGATTATAGTGAGATTTATGAAAAGATTTTTCTACTACCTGATATATCTGTCATAACATGGCTACCGGAGCTCCAGTGCCAACTCCATTTCTCATGCAGTTCACTCTGTACACTGTCTTGTTGCTCGGCCAGAGTATCAATAACCAGTGGCACCGTGGCAACCTGATCCACTGTCTCAGATGTCATTGTGTTGCAGCGTGTGTCCCCTTTCAGGTGTCTTTCACCAGCTAGACTGCAGTTACACACATGTACGCAAAAGAACACACACACACACACACTACTGTGCATGTAGGTTGTTTGCAGCGTTGCTCTCTGGGTTAGCTGCCTGCTGTAGGAGAGGAGGATCAGTGGAGTGTACGTGTAGTTTAAGGCACGGATGAGATGTGGGAGCGCCACAATGCGCTCAGGAAGAGACTCTTTTGTGCAGTCTTGTCAAGTCAGCCAAGTACAGGTATGTTTGAACATTACCTTTGATGCTCTGCAACCACATTGAGCTTGGCACCGTCTTTTGATTCTGCGTTTGTTGTGCTCCAGAACTCTGCTTCTGACTGGTTATGATAAAGGTCGGATAGTATATCACAGTTATGTATGATGATTGTTTTAGTTATGTATTCAGCTCTGTCTAGTTGAACACACTTAACGCTCACAAGGAATGTCCCAGCAGAGTTATGGGATCGCGATCGGGTCAGGACCAGACTCTTGTTGTTCTTGTGCTGACACCGTAAAGCCTGATCTTTTTCTGATCCCTGTTTGCTCGGAGTACGCCAGCTGCCAACATGCCCATTTGCGCTGTTACAACACTGGGAGTTGAGAATGAATGAGTGACTTGTGAATGAACTGTGGAGCGCCGGAAATAAATACATATTAGGTAAAAACTAACCAATAAAACTGTTGTAGTGAAATTTGCAGATGGTGATGGTCATTGAAAACTGTAAATAAAATTCTGTGTTTTTCGTGCTGGAAATGAAGACACACTATCCATACTGACACTGATTGTCTGCAGACTAGGGCTGCAGCTATCGATTCTTTTTGTAATCGATTTAATCTAGCACTTAATCAATCGATTAATCGGATATTTTTTTTTTTTTTTTTTTACGTTTTTAAACAACCAAAACTAGACCTATAATATGTAAATATTAGTTATACTTAACCTTTTTTCATTTATATATTGGATTATAATGTCACACAGCTCTGTTTCTCTCAGAGAGAGATTTTCTGATTTCAGATCGTGGTCACCACTACGTATTTTCTTGTCTTTGATTTTGGTAGTTGTTGTGTTTGATGTAGTGTCATCGTCCATACGACTCAGTGATTGACTTTTGTCGGTCCTCTTCGTGGAATGGATGATTAAGTTAGACTCAATGTTTTCTGTTGAGATGCTAAAGCACTGACGTCGTGCTATTATTGTGGTAAGCTAGTTTGATTTTGCAGTAGACACACTGTACAGAGTTTTAGTTTTAATTACGTTTGAACTGATTCCAAACTTTGGACCCTTCCTGTGGTTTCCTCCAGCCGGTCTCTTCTCTCAGCCCCTCACTATTTACCTCTGGCATGTGTCTCCAGCAGCAGACTGAGCCGTCTGGTGTGCGACAGTAGCAGAAACACCGTCCGTCAGCGATACAACGTTAGTAACATTGATTTAACCAAGCTTCGAGGCAAGTCCTTTTGCATCGAGGATTTTTTGTAATCGAATTATTCGAGTTATTCGAGGAATCATTTCAGCCCTACTGCAGACATTATACAAAGTACTATTGGACAACATCCATAATATGACAGGGTCCCCCTCTTCCTGCCTCTGTACTGTCCCTTTGCAGTTGGATGATACAGACAAATAATGTCTCCTTCAGGGAATCAGTAGAACATCCCAAACGTGCCTAAGTGATACTAGTCCCCTTATGTCTCTATGCTCCGCTCTGTCCTGAAGGCAGGGTTCAGTCCTGCTTGCCAAAGCCGGTCATTTGTGGATCGTGTGTCTTTGCTGTCCAGATCACTAGTCTCCTCTGACTCAACGTCCGATTCTATCTCTGACTTCCTGTCTCTCTTGTTGCTGCTCCTGTAGACCTTCTCTTTATCTCAATCCCTTTGTCTCTGTTTGTCTCTGTATCTTCCACTTCTCGTGGCTTTCCTTTGACATTGGTAAAGATATCGAGAAAGAATCGAGCTTCATCTTGTCACAAGTGATTTCTCAGATGGTCTAGTTCTCAGGAATCCCCCCCCCCCACAACACTATCTGACTCTCTGTTACTGGGGATTATGTTGACAGTTTCTCATTTATTAAATAATTGCTTAAAGCTCCAGTGTGTAACGTGTTTAGTTGTTCATTATCAAAATCTGTATTGCCCGTTCACAAACTTGTCTTTTTTCATGAATATTTACCACCATCATCAATTCCAAGTATTCCTATTGGCTTGAAATTTTCCATTTGCGTTCTCATGAACTGGGGTAGACGCTCCATATTCATGCTCCATCTTGAAATACGTTAGCCGGTAAGGGACATACAGGACATACTGCTCCGTGTGTGTGTGTGTGTGTGTGTGTGTGTGTGTGTGTGTGTGTGTGTGTGTGTGTGTGTGTGTGTGTGTGTGTGTGTGTGTGTGTGTGTGTGTGTGTGTGTGTGTGTGTGTGTGTGTGTGTGTGTGTGTGTGTGTGTGTGTGTGTGTGTGTGTGTGTGTGTGTAAGGGACATACAGGACATACTGCTCCACCTGTGTGTGTGTGTAAGGGACATACAGGACATACTGCTCCACCTGTGTGTGTGTGTGTAAGGGACATACAGGACATACTGCTCCACCTTTCACGTTTTCTCTGTCACATGATAAACTCACAGCTGCTGCTAATGCTGCTAATGCTGCTAACGGGTATCGTAGCTTCCTGAAGAAGGAAACATGGAGGACCACACGTATTCAAAATTCAAATTTCAGGAACAGGAGTCTTCTTCTTCTTCACCCAGAAAAAGAAAAAGGAGATTGAAAAGAGCAAGAGACCGGCTTTTTGAAGCGTGAAGGCTACCGTAGCTGTAATACGTACTTTGAACTGCATGGAGTGAGAGAGTTGATTGATATATGATCTCAACGCTAGATGGGAGAAATTCCCACACACTGGACCTTTTTAAAACATTTAAACACAGTTTTGTGTTGGAGTTTGTAACATTCCAAAATCTTAATTTTGACTTAAAGTTTTTGATTTCCCCTGTAAATGCATATCGGTTCCAAACCTGGGTTATCAGTTTCATTAAATACTAATACAAAACAGTATTGGTCGATCCCTACTTGTGATTACTGTGATATCTGTCTTTCTCTGCTGTGTCCTCAATCTTATGTCAAATTCCCAAAATGTTTTTTTAGTCCAACCTGAAAATACAAAACCCAAATTGCAGTTGAATGTATGTCAATAATATTGAGGTTTGGAGGTGGAGGTATTTTTAGGAGCACTTTCTCTACCTTTCAATTCAAGTTATTGTTCCATTGTATTATTTGTGGCCTCCGTCAGCGTATTTGCCGGACTGTTGCCAGGTATAATTCTCAGCTTTGCCTTTTTGAAAAGCCGTCTTAATAGTTGCCGGATCATTTTTTCCCCCACTTGGACTTGACTTCTATCCTTCTGGTTGTTGAAGGATCAAGAGCAGTCGGGCCAGGGGCGAACACTGGCCGGCTGACAGCTGCTGGAACTGGAGATGCCAGTCCGACGTGTGTCTTCAATTACCCCCCCTCCCCCCCCCCCCCCCAAAAATTTTCTCCTACCTTCTTATTTTCTCCGTCGACCAGGAGACTCAGACTTCTGAGTTCCAGTAAGCTTTTTTACATTTTGTATTGTAAAGACTGACTTTCTTTGCATTGTTACAGAGGATGGCTTTTAATATAATTTATTTGATTTGCTGTTCTGACAAGGTCAGAGGAATTTCATTTCACACAGAGGCAAAACATTATATCTATAAAATTAGGTTGAAAATACATTGAATCAATTCAATGTCTGATTTCTAAAAAGTCTGGTTCCGTCTCTCTGAAGCCCACAGTTTTCTGTCGCTGTGCAGCCTTTTCTGACCATTATTTTACACTGATTGTTTTTCCAAATACTAGTAGCTCGTATTACAACGCACACAGTGTAAAGTGTGACTTCATCCTCTGCTCAGGACGCCATTACTCCACTATATCTTTACACAGCAAATATTTGTTTACTGCTATATTAATGGGATGAATGTCGAGTACAGCGAGTACCTTTAACAAATACCGTAACGCTGTGTTTGATTTGATTGCCAGACAGGCAGGGATTATGACAGTATAATGACAGCAGTTGTCTGGTTAACAACATGTCTGTCTGGATTGTCCTGTCACCTGGCGCTCCAATGAGAGCGCCCCCAGCTCCAGTAACACTGGCCCTGTCCTGGGTGTAGTTGCAGCCAGAGAACACTCAGCACTGTGAACATGAGTCAGTGTTTTGGCTGCTCTCTGTCGGTCTCATGGAATTAAAGTTTGCTCTGATAAGAAGACCTTCATTTCATTGTGAACATTACGTGATTAGATAGTAGTTAGGCTCTTTGGGATGCATGGGTCATGGGAACCTTTCTAAGCACCGTACCATGGGCAGCATGTCACACTGTTAATGACAACCACAGACTGCTCTTTCTTTTTTTTTTTTGCATAAAGGTTCATTAATCCTGTCTGAAGTACCATGCTAATGCTGATGAATGGAGAAAGACCTTTAGGTATGCTGTGGCCATACTTTCAGCTGCACACAAAGTCCGCAGCAGTGTATCTGTGGCAGCTTCTCCGGCACTAATCCATAGCAGGTTCCATTTAAGGTAGACCTGACCAGTACAGTCTGATCAATCAATCCTACTGAAAACAATAGACTTGCTAGTCACAGTCTCAGTTTTGTAAAAGAGCGTGGCGTTATGGAGGATATGTTTCCTGTTGTTTTCATCCCTGTGTTCCAGCGTGTCTGCAGCCAAAGCTTGACTCTCGCTTTGATGCATTACTGCCATTGTAGTTCCAAACTACATTTCAGCTCAGGTTTAGGCTTAACTGTAATTGTTTTAAAAATACAGACGGCATAATGGGTACCTTTTTAATGCATAGCAGCAAGTAGGGCTGCACAATGTCTTTTTTTATTTTTTTTTATCGTCATCGCAATATCAACAGGTGCAATTAACTCGCGATGGGTTAATTGCGCCTGTTGATATTGCAATGACGACATATCACGAAAGACACTCGAGAATATCAGTAGAAAACTGCCCTGACAAATGTAACTGTCGTTCTTTTTTTAGTTTTTAGTGTGTTTAGTTTCCTTTTTATGTTCGCTTCAATGTTCAATTTGTTCAATAAGTGTTAGAAAGTATTTCCTTTCATCTGTTTAAAATTCAACAAGCAGTTTGTTGTATTTTAGCAGAACACTATCCGTTCATTCATCTTACGTAATATCATTAACGTGATGTTCAACAACATTATGGCATATTTTCCTCATATCCTGCAGCCCTAGCAGCAAGACTAATAATGGACAAATGATTGGCAGCTGGTCATTTTTGTTAAAACCAAGTGAAAATGTGGTTAGCATGGACAAAGAGTATACAGATTAAGGTAAATAATAAATATGTAAATAAATGATCAAATCATTTATAACATAACAAGTAGTTAAAAAAAAGAAAAGAAAGTCAAGCTTTCAGTGAATGAGCTGAGATTCTCTGTCATCCCTCTCCGCTCTCATCTCTTTCTACTCCGTGTTTGGTGAGAAAACACCAGCCGCCCCTCTGATCGTTGGTTTTTGGTATCAGCAAGTTAACATACAACCTGCTTGAAGGTCGCCACGGCGATGCGCTGGAAGACAATGTGTTCAACTGTTTTTCCTGAATGCTTCTACTCTGCCTACCCTGCTAAGCTGCTTATTGCTGCAGCAGGGGCCGATTGCAAATTTGTGTGTGTGTGTGTGTGTGTGTGTGTGTGTGTGTGTGTGTGTGTGTGTGTGTGTGTGTGTGAGTGTGTGAGATCACACAGGTATATGGTTGTGTGTTGTTTTTTTAAGCCCATTTACTGAAAATCACATACACATCACAGCTCATCATTTAGCCATCCCAGCTGCTGTGTGTTGGAAATGTGCCTACACCTTTGCGAGCAGCTGTTGGTTTCCATCCATCTTGATGTTGTGGACATGATTTCTAGTGTGTTTAGTAATGCTGTGCAAACTTGCACACACATTTTGATAAGGTTCTTTCTTTAAGGAGATACATACAATAAGATTATAAAGTTTAATCTCCGCCAGCAGCCAACGTGAGGCTCCCAAATGACTGTGGTGGGATCCAGTTTTCTGTGTAGAGTAACAGAGGAGAAGACACAGCGTCTGCCTAATGAAATATCCATCATGATGACTCAAAACTGCAGGCTCATACATCTCTCTACTCCTCTCTCCTGTGTGTCCTCCTAACTTCCCAGCCCTGCGCACCACCTCTCTCCACCCTCTCCACCCTCTCCATCCTCTCCATCTCTCCACCCTCTCCATCCTCTCCATCCTCTCATCTCTCCATCCTCTCCATCCTCTCCATCACTCCATCCTCTCCATCCTCTCCATTCTCTCCATCCTCTCCATCCTCTCCATCTCTCCATCCTCTCATCTCTCCATCCTCTCCATCTCTCCATCCTCTCCATTCTCTCCATCTCTCCATCCTCTCCATTCTCTCCATCTCTCCATCCTCTCCATCTCTCTAACCCTTTCTTCCTCTCAGGCCCCCTTGGGTTCACTGCTCAGGAGTTGGAAGTTAAAGTGGATGCTCTGTCTTCATTATTCAATATGTTAATCAGGCTACAGGCTGAAATCTCCTGCGTTTCGTACCTTTGCACCACATGTCAGATCCTCTTGTTCTCTTGCCTTTGTCCCAGGTTTGCCTTTTGGTTTGGATTATTCTCCTCTGATGCTGTTCATCAGAAGAGTCGTTTATATTCTCTCACGCTGAAGCAAAGACTCTTTTGTTTGTTCCACGTGAAGCTGAACGTGCTGATTAATCGTACCTGCCTTGGTTTTAATGTCTGCTCGTAGGCGGTGTAATTATGACTACTTTTACTTTCTTTCTCTGAATGGCGACATTGTTCTGTGTGCGGCTCCGTGCCATTGAGGTGCTTGCTTTTGCCAGCGTTCTCTCTGGTTTCCGCCTCAGGTTTTCTCCCCCCCCCCCCCGTTTCTGTTTTTCTGAGAGAGAACGGCCGCAAGATTAGTAGAGTTGAACGGTTGAATGGAAGGACACAAGGGTGAACCATGGCCATATTGAATGTTAGAGAAGCAGAGCCTTGAGCATGGGCCTCAATGCAATGGTTTTAATGGAGCAAGTTGTATTTAAAGGCCCTGACACCCCAAGCCGGCGGTCGGCCTTCGGTCCTAGTTGGGCAGCCTAGTTTTTTTTTGTCGTTGGCCTGTTTTTGGGGCTGTCTGTGGTTGTCGGCCGCCGGCTGAACAGCCAATTCATCTGATTGGCTGTTCAGCTTGGAAATGAGTGAGGAAAAACAAAAAACGACTGTGACAGGCACACCCAAGGTTCCTTTCATATTTCATCTCATCTAATCAATCCAAAACACACAGAGCTGTCAAAACTGGTCAAAAATGACAATTTAAGGTTCCTTCTAAAAACACACAGGTTCGAACTATTACACATTATGACCATAAGACCATAAGATGGCAAACGTACAACGAGATATACATAACTAACGTTAATTGTGTAGGTATGTTTATTCCAACAATAACAAGTATTTTAAAAGATCAGAAGAGGTAATTATTTTCACTCAGTTTTCTGCATCACGCCACAATCTTCTGAACATAGTCATGCTGAGAAATCCAGAGAGAGTTGTGTGGAGCTGATAGTCTTAATTAGCTTTGTAGCAACTCATCTGGCAATGGCTTGAATGTAACGGACGTTCATTAATATCGAAAAGTTACGCATTAAAGCTTTAGCCTTAATAATTTCTAACTTGTTATTAAGATCTTTGATAGTAAAAGTATACAGAGTCAGGGAGAGACAGAGAGACAAGGACACCTAGAGAAAGGAAGACATTGAGAGAAGAAGAAAGGCGTAGTGAGGAAGAGTCTGGGCTCTGGATGCAGCCGCTCCTCTCGCTGTGTGTTTGTGGCCTGTCACCTTCATTAAACCTCTCACCCCTCCCTCCCGTGCAGAATGAATATTTATAACTAAGGAGAGTAGCCTTTGCCCCACACACATATACACACAGCAGGACGGGCAGCGGTTAATTCTACAGAGTAAATGGCAAGCAATGAGACTGGCAGCAGTCCAGGCCCTTGAATCGCACTTGGCTCTGACCTGGGGAGGAATGTTTGGCACTTGAGTCGGGTCAGACTGATGGTGGTACATAGTCAGAGTAATGTAAATACTGACAGAGATAGCATACACAGCTACACACATACACATGTTCATGGTTGCATGATTCTGGCCTCAGTTTTGTCTGTAGTTTTCTTCTTTGAAAGAACTTGCACCATTAGGGCTGGGTATCACAAATGTTGACCAAGGGCCTGGGTACATTACATTTCCGGTTCGATTTAATATGAATCAGGTTAGGGAAATTTCAGATACAGTACCAATTTATGGATATCAAATAAATTCTCAGAACTTTTGCTGTAAATTGTACAAGCAAGAAGCGACCCTGAGATTTTCTTTTCTTTTTCTTTTCTTTTTTTTCTTTTTTGGCCTTTAATTGATAGACAGCTGTAGACAGGAAAGGGCAGGAGAGAGAGGGGGAAGACATGCTGCAAAGGGCCGCAGGTCGGATTTGAACCCGTGGGAGGCGGTAAGGACTGAGCCTTGGTGCATGGGGCGCACACTCTACCAGGTGAGCTACCAGGGCGCCCCGCAACTGAAATTGAAATCAAATTGAACATGGTGGCCAAACTCCCGGACCGTCGCGTGATGCCCACACATCCATGGTGAAAAGGCAGATATTAAAACATCGATTTGGGGATTTTTATTTTTTTTAGATCAGATCACTCAAACAAAGATCGATTTTAATTGGAGAATCCATTCATTTTAACCCAGCCCTTTGAAACTATTAACAATGCCATATGTTGCACCTGTGTAAATATGCTCTAGCAAAGGTTGTACATAGTTCCTCGTCACCGCGCCACCCTGACAAACTTGTGTCTTAGTACAGAAATCTGTCTGTGGTTGTTCACCCATCACCTAGCACTTGAATGGCATTTCCCAATTTCCCCCTCCTCTTCTCACTGGTGTCATTGAGACTTACATGAAAAGGTCTTTTGTTCTTTACCTCAGCCTCGCTTTGACCGTCAGTGGAGGTGACGTGTAGCCGTGGCTGTGCACACATCCCAACAGCAGAAGATAAGGAGAGGGCATATGTCAAGCTTGATAAGCAGAGCAGAGAGATGTTTGTCTGCTAGATAAAGACAGGATGTAAAATGTGAAGGAGTCAGATATTCTCTGTTTAAAAAAAGTGACAAACTGCATACTCACATTTTTCACAAGCATTCAGGATATTCACACTTTTTATAGATCTTCTCTAAGGCCTTGGGGAAACAAGTATGAGTTGATCTGTTTATCTAGGGAGGGTTTGCTTCAAAAACCAGCTGTTCCAGCTTCTTCACTTCATATTTTTACAGTCACACCTGAGCTGCCCGTTCTAGCAGTCCTCCGTTGAGCAGCACAAATAACAGTTGCAAACAAGGGTCCATTACTGTAAAACTGAAATATATATAATACATTTTATAGTAACTACATACAGTACTTCCATAACTTACCATTCACTTTTGGACTTGTCATCCTTGACTTTTGACATTTGTTTCCTCCTTTTTTACAAGAAGATTTAAGATCACAGAAAGATCACAGCATTGTTTTCTTTCTCCATCAGTTCATTTGTATGTTCTACTAAACATAGAAACTGAAATAAAACTGGTCGTTCACTCCCATTTTGGTGGAGGCTGTTTGTTTGTTTGCCGTTTGTGGTTAAAGTGAGAATATATAGATACCGTTATGCAAAGTGGCACTGGCCCTTTAAGTTGACAAAGCGTCCATAAGGGATTTGAAACCTCCCATTTTACCTGAGTACTACAAGAAGAAACACACACACACACACACACACACACACACACACACACACACACACACACACACACACACACACACAATATTAAGTGACAATACGCCTACTGTATGTTGTTAATCCATTGTTCATTAGTGTTGCCTGCTGTGAGGATAAAGAATGTATTGGAACAGATTGTGTGTGTGTGTGTGTGTGTGTGTGTGTGTGTGTGTGTTTTTTAAAATCACTGCAAGATAAGTGTCACATTGTCTTAGTTAAAGATGGATACTGAGGGAGTCGCTTAAAGTTTAAGTGCCTTGGTGTAAAATCAAACCCCTCCCTGCTCTAAATCCTAAATCTGCAATCACTTAATTATTCTTTCAGATCTTCTGTGTGTTTTCTGCACCATCCATTCTAACCGTATTGAGATGGGGGGGGGGGGGGGGGGGGGGCTGGGAAGAGGGCTGCAGCGAATTGCATTTTTTATCGATGGGAAGCACTCCAGAGAGCACCAAACGGTGTCACGCGTAACTTGCAAATTAAGTTAGACAAGAAATGCGTTTTGCTCTGCTGTAAACCCACGTCAATGCAGCAGCGCAGGGTTATATTGAGCTGGATAGATAGGCAAAGGATTCCCAGAGAGGACTCACTGCAGCACTTTTGAATATGAAAGGAGTCTTAATGTGTGTCAAGTGTAGGACGGCATTCTGTTAAAGTTTCACAAGGACACAGATGGGAAGGGAGAGTGAGACGAAAATGTTAGAGAAGGAGACTGGAGAACAGAGGAAATGTTGGATAGTGCGTGAGAAAAGGTAGAATAAGGGGTAAGGGAGGATGAAAAGGCTGTACAAAAAAGAGGGACTGTAAATGAGAGTAAACTGATGGGAGATACTATCAGAGAGGTAGAAGGAAACATGAACAACAGTGATCAGTTCATATGATGTATTGTTACACTTTTTGTGACTGCTGCTGCTTTTTAACTGATGGAGCGTCATGCTGCTGCACATGTAGAGAACCCCCCAGAGAACCAATATATGCACTTCAGGTTGGTTGTCTGGATCTGAGTTCATGTAATGCAATTTACTTAGATTTTGCCAAGAGGAATCCATGTTGGTTGTTAAAAAATAACTTTTAGGAAAAACATGCAGAGGCAGCAACCGATTAATTAATACGCATCGGAGTCAGCGTGATTTCTGTGCGTGACCAATTTTTAGGAAGACGGATAAGAAAAACGCATACAAAAATGTCGGACTCAGTATGCAAGGACCTTTACCCACTTAGTCATTGTATCCACATTATTGGTGATTCTTTATCAAAACTCTCGTGTAAATATTTTGTGAAAGCACCAATATCGACCGCTGTATTTGGTCAAAAATATTTTTTTCCATATAGCCCAGCTCTAGTTCAACATTACTGTATAAGCAGACAGTCTGCTAAATGAAATTGCATAAAGCACTTGTTTATTAGATAATTGCTTACAGCTTCACAGCTGGTCCTCTCCGACTCCATCCTGTTGGTAGTGAGTGTGGTCTCCATCCTGTGAATCCACATCCTCTATGGAAGCAGACGAGCTGGAGGAAGATGTGGTGACTACTTCCTCATACAGCTGCACGCCGTCCTGGAAGCTGCTCGGGGCGGAGTGCTCGGTGTCGCGAGACGTCGCCGCAGATAAAAAAGAAGAGGAGTCCGTGGAGGACCCGTCTTCCAAAACACGGTCGAGGAACTCCTGCATGAGACCCAACTCAAAGTTTTCAACGTCCGAGTCAAAGCTGAGCCAGTCCTCGCTCTCCATGTTCTGTTGGGAATCAATTTTCAAGACCTCATTTTGCCTCCCGTAATTAATAACAGATAAATAAAAGAATACTTGATAGATGACTCAGTTTGAGGTAGGCCTCCAACAGGTATTACATATTAAGTTGTATCGTAATTGCTAACATCAGCTAAGGTCTTGAGGCGTTTGACTGGTAATTGTTGATGTTTAGATATGCCAAATTTGCTGGACAATAATTCAATATGGTAATTCGTCTTTCAATGGAATCATATGATGAAATCAGATATCGTAATATACAATTACGTTGTCTAAAAAGAGAACAAGTACATACTAACTTCATTTTCTCAGAAAATCAGTCGTGGAACATTTTTGAGGGAATATCATTTGAAGAATTGCAGATTTGTTTTGACATCACACTATTTTTGTGCATGCATGTAAACTTAGTCAGTATATAGCTGGAAACTATTTTTTCTCTAAGTTTACTTGAAACAGCTTACCACAGTGATGATGACTTATCTAAAATCTGACTGTAAAATATATTTTGTGAAAGCACCAATAGTCAACCCGACAATATCGTCGCAATATGGACATGGATGCATTTGGTCAAGAACATGGTGATATCTGATTTTCTCCGTATCGCCCAGACTTAGCAACATTGTAATTATATAAGTGATTATTGGTCGGACTATACATTTTTATTTCAATTGTTAGTTGTTGACACTTGACCCTATACACGTTAATAGTAGCAACAATTACAAGGGGAGATACAGTTAGAAAATATGTTTTTTATGATACTAAAGAGGCGTGGTTTACTTTCATAGGCTGTGTATTTGTGTTATCACATTATCTGGGTCACATGTCAGGGATAGAACCAAAAGATGTACCCTGGGATTCATTCAAAACTTTAATTTGTTTAAAAAAAAAAAAGTAATGCATAAATACAAAATATTTTTTAAATTTGACTGAATGAGACGATTATATTGTTAATCGCAATTATTTCTGAGACAATTAACTGCACAGCTCTGGAACAGTTCCAGCTGTAGTTTGAGGTATTAGTTCCCCTACCTGCTGGTCCAGCATTGCATTGTTGTAGTAGATGTGTTCAAAGTACTTGAGGTTGTTGTGCAGCTGGACGAGCTGCAGGTAATTCGACTCATCGTCGTCATCATTTTCGCCGTCACTCAAGTTCTTTTCAGCCTCGTAGTCGCTCTCATCTGACAACCGACAGTCTACGTCTTCCAGAGACATTTGGCTGTTTGGTTAGTGTGCAGCACCCTGCTGTACCTGCGCTCTTAGTATGTCGTATGAGGAATTGGTTAGAATCTGTGTTGCCATAATACATTTAGACTGTTTATTGTGCTGGACAACCATTCTGTGCTTTGATTTGAAAAAGGCTTGTTGAGTTCTGGACTGCTGTTGTGTGTTCTGCAGTGTTGGTTTGGCAGCTGAGAATCTGAGTTGGATTGTTTCCCCATAGAAATACATTTGATTTCTCCCCTTGTCCTCCTCTTGTTTCGGATTATTCTGCTCGCTGTTTGTAGAATAACCCGTCTAACAGTTACTTTATTTTAATGCTACAATGCACTTATGGTTGATAACGACATTTCTTTTTTTTTATAGCTGTAACCAATCTGCTTGAATTGAAGAAATTAATTATTTTAAATTAAATTTAGCACACAAGGGTGCGCCTGGGTAGCTCACCTGGGAGAGCGCGCTCCCATATACAGAGGCTCAGTCCTTGACACAGTGGCTGCAGGTTCAGTTCCGACCCGCGGCCCTTCGCTGCATGTCATTCTCCCCTTTCATGTCTCAGCTGGCCTGTCAAAAATAAAGGCCAAAAAAATAATCTTAAAACAAAAGATGTAGCACACGAGAGAGTCTGTTCTATACATTGGATGGCTGGTATTTTCTAGAGATTAACTGATACTGTGGGCTTGTGCTCAGGTGTCTTCTTTAATAAATGAATAAAGTTATTGTTCCACTATAGAGTATCTCTTACTATGCACCACATACTCAATATGTATACTATTGTTTAACATACCTTTTGTGTGAATAAACAGGAGTATGTGCTGGAGACGTGTAACTATGGTAACCTGTGCCGACCTCAGCTCTACCTTGACCACCAGATAATGCTTCAATTACTGGAAAAAGTAAGCAACTAGTCCAGCGGTCGCAGCTGACAAAATCACGGAGTTGTGAGAAGTAGAAATGTAAATTGAAGCATTGAAGTTACAGAGCTGTCCGTTTTGTCTGTTATAAACATTGTCAGTACCGCTGCATTGCATTGTGGGATATTTAAGCCGGCGTTGTGTCCAGTGTTTGCATGCTGTAATATTTCACAGGAAATAATATGCAATTCATATACCATTGGTTTCTTAACAAGGTTTCAGACAGACTCAAAGATCTCACACTATTTATGTAAGTTCTATGTTTTTAGCCTATAGCTAGCATGTTAGCAAAGAGTATAGAAGTTACTTCTATACGCTTTGATGTTAGTATGGAATTTTGGACGTAACCGCTCAATATCTATGTCAGCCTCTAAATGATCCGGTATCACGTGGGCCTTTTCTTAGGCTACATCTCCACCGCTACATTTTGGTTTTTAAGTGGAGTTTTGAGCCAAAAGCGATCTCCGTGCACACACATGTTTTTAGGGGAATGAGAGGGGGGAACGCCAGAGCAGGGGGAATGAGAGGGGGGAACGCCAGAGCAGGGGGAATGAGAGGGGGGAACGCCAGAGCAGGGGGAATGAGAGGGGGAACGCCAGAGCAGGGGGAATGAGAGGGGGAACGCCAGAGCAGGGGGAATGAGAGGGGGGAACGCCAGAGCAGGGGGAATGAGAGGGGGGAATGAGAGGGGGGAACACCAGAGCAGGGGGAATGAGAGGGGGGAACGCCAGAGCAGGGGGAATGAGAGGGGGAACGCCAGAGCAGGGGGAACGAGAGGGGGAAACGTAGCAAAAGTTATTCGTTTTTTAAACCAAAACGTAGCAATGCAAATGTAGCCTTAATCTCAAATAAAAGAATACTGTTCCATGTTTTGAACAATAACAATATGAGCCATGACCTGGACCTTCCTTCTCACGGTGCTCATGCAGAGCAGCAGTTTGTCTATTCTGGAGTGCTGCTGGGTTTCCCCGCAGCAGCTGGTGTCTCAGCCTGGCCTGCTTCCAGGTCTGCTGGGCTGATGAGGGCCAATGCCGGCGCTGCAGGCTCCCATCTCACTGCTAAAAGACTATAGAAAAAATTGCAACAAAAAAAGCCCAACACGTAGGGGAGCATTTAGCAGCTGAAGAGGCAGATATTTCCCTCAGAAGTTGGTGGAGACCAAAGACTGAGCTAAAAGAGAGAATTTGGGCCACAAATGTCGGTCCAAATGAAAAATCAGGTGCTCTGTAACTGCTGGATGTGTGAATGGTCAACTCATTCTCATGAATGGGTTTGTATGATACAGCCTAGTGGGAAAGTGTATGCACACCAATTTGATTGATACCCTACGAAATTAGGCGTCCACAGGCTAGTCATGTGATGCCGGCTACTGAGCTCCGTGAGCTGTCGGTCAGCAGCAGTTGGAAGGTGAGTTTAGCCAACAATAGGTTACTGGGAGCTGGGTACAGAGCAGCGCGAAATAGTCCTTTTAGTGGCCGTGGCAGTTGAGTTTGGCCAACAAAAAGTGAGCGTCATGCGGCGACGACAGTTAAGTTTAGGCACTTCGATGACTAGTGTGCATGCGTGGCATACTATAACTTTGTTTACTATGTGACTATGTCTCCTGTCAAAGCTTTGGCTTTGTGTCATTTGCTGTGTAACCTGACAAGCCAGACCCACATCAAGATGTTGGGTCTGGGAACTCATCATTGGCAAGGCTCAATCCGAGGGGCGGGATAAACGGTTGTCTTTCATATTCCCTCTACACGCAATAGGATAGCGCTACAACCAACCAGAGCAAAGAAGAAGGTAGTGGAGCTAGTTGATAGATTAAACTTTGGCCATATCCAATCAGCAAAACTCTGAACACATCTTCCTTTTTTAAGAATGACTTCAATGCCGTTCTTTTCTCAAAGAAAAGCTTTACTCAAAGTCTTCCAGAGTCGCGGGCAAAGCCGATTCCAAAGACCGCTGTTAGCCAGCAGCAGCAGCCATAAGCCCGCCCACTGACTCTATACAGTGTATAGAACCAAACTCTGGCCGGGCCAATCACATCGTGTATACAGGCCAGAGTTTAGTTTTTCCAGCTCGCGAGCCAAGGGAGCGTTGCTAGACCCCCTGGCTGCAAATTACATTTGCTGCCGCTAGGGTGGTCTAGATTTCTAGGCTATTTGCTGTGAGCTATTTCTACCAAATGAACTTTGCTCCACAGATTGACACACAATATTTGACACACTCTTTGATGTGGCCTGCCCTGCCCAGTCCCAACAGACACATACTATAAACTTGATATAAGCATCCTCCACACATAATAAGCCCTCACAGATGCACATATATCAACCCCATCACAACACCACTTCCTTAAATGTAAATTAAGGACAGCCTGGGGTCTCCAGTCTGGCATCCTCATGTCTTATTGTTGTTTGTGTGCATGAGGCTCCATTCAGATATTTCAGGGCACACGTGACACATACTGTATCTGACAGTGTTCTAATTATAGCTCAAATATTTTTATAATTTCATTTTATCCGCTCAATGTTTGGGCACATTTTTACTTTTTAAAAAGTGCATAACTCACTTTATTAGTTTTGTGTGACCCATCATAGAATTTGTCAGTGTTCTTGTGCCGTAATTAAAATTGTCTGGCTTCATAAGATATCCCGGAGATGTCTCAATTCATTCCATACAAAAAAAAAACACGTAACAGACATATTTTGGACTGTGAAAAGTACAGTTGGAAAAGCAGGCCTTGTTCTTTTAAATAGTTTGGAAACAAGAAAATGACAGACGGCAGCAACAAGATTAAATCCATTACACACACACACACACACACACACACACACACACACACACACACACACACACACACACACACACACACACACAGAAATTAGTTTGCATTGCTTTGTTGACTTGCAGATCTCATGAACGTTGGCTACTTGCTGCATTTCTGTGACAGATAATAACTTTGCAGCTAAACTTTGATTTCCAGAAGCTCTGGTCTGGATGTGCCTAGAAAAAAAGGACAAACTACAAACCTCCAGTTTCATCAAAGTACTGGGAATTCCCAGTGGGAAAGGGATCTGTGTGTAAATCCAGATTTTCACGCTGAGCTCCATCAGCTGGAATCCACAGGGTCTCCGTGTCGGGGGTTGCACACAGTAACACAGGCTGTCCCAAACTATAACATGTGTCACGGCAGTCTGACAGTCTGTGAATGTAGCTGACAGGAAACCATGCATAGACGATACTAATGCAGCCTTTTCTCTCCCCTTTTGCTGTTACACGCTGTCGTTTCTGTGACTCTGCTGCTCCACTTCTCTACATCTTTCTGTATGGTTTTCTAACTTAAAATGATCAAATCTAAGGGATTCACACATTTACAAGTCTTGTCCCTTTTGTTGTTTAGAAGGACATTTTTCACTGGACTTGGATCCCCTTTCATTTGAGCAGCGTGGACAGTGAGTTTAGGAAAATTGCAAAAATATTTAATATTTGTAACACGTTTCCCATCCTAAATTTACAAGATTTAACATACTTGGCCCACTTTTAGCAAAATCTAAACACTTAACTAGCAATATCATAAGTCGGAGAATATTGAAATAAACAATATTCATTACTTAATTCACTTTTAATAACTCCTCCCCAATAACAAATTTACTTAGCTTTTCTTTCTTCTACATCTTTTGTACCTTTGCCAGTATTCTATTACTCATTGAATATGATCACCACTATTGGGCAATATTCAAATAATGTGCAATAACCTACACTGCATATCACACTGTATATAAAACATATTTATATGTATAAAGCATCTCAGAACTGTGCACCTTTCCCCCCCCTTTTTTTGCACTACTTATTTTATTCCATGTTATATTTATTTTACGTACATGTTGGCACTGGAAAAGGAGTTGCTTTTAATCTCATTGTACATGTGTATAGTGACAATAAAAGGCATTCTATTCTTCCACCTCCTTTTTTTTTTTTTTTTTTTTTTTTTTAACGCTTCTCTTTTTGCCTTTTCAAATGTCTCCATTTCTTCCTCCCAGGGAAGCCTTTTCTTGCGTTACTTTGCAATTTAAATGTTTTGACCCCTACCTGTATAATGTGTCTAGTACCCTTTGTTTAAGATTGAGCGTCATGTGTCCCAATAGACTGGAAACTGCACAAGTGAGTAATGAGGCTGTAACGCTCGGCTGCTGTGTACCAGTTTAACCCAAGCAGTCACGCCTTGACTCATAACTTTGTCAAATGATGCTCACACACTCGCCTACCTACACATTGTATGTGATGCACACTTGCACTGGAAGCATTCTGTCTTTGGCTTTATTGCTGCAGTCATTTTTAATATTTCTGTGCACATGGTTTTCATGTCAAGACGCTGAGGTGAATTTTCACAATTATCTAGCATCTGTAAATCCCATTAATGACGGTTTACTGTGATGAAAGGAATACTACACCTTTTATTGCCCTCTCATTTTATAATATCTATCATAATGCTGTGTGTAATGCACTTTGAGTTGCAGTTTGGTATGAATACTGATAAATAGAGCACCTAACTTTTCTTCCACTCCTTCACACACCAAGACCTGGCAGCACGTCACCCCAACCCTCATCCACCTTTACCGGCTCCCAATTAAGTCCCCCATCAAATATAAAATCCTCCTTCTCACCTACAAATCCCTCCATGCCCCTGGCCCCTGGCCCCAGAGTACCTCTCCGACCTCCTCCATCCATACACCCCACCCTGAAACCTGCGGTCCTCAGACGCTGGCCTGCTCTCCGTTCCCCACACCAGTCTCTGTACCTTCAGAGACAGAGCCTTTAGTGTTGCAGCCCCATCCCTCTGCTTTGATCCGTCCCCGCCCCTACACACATCTGAACTTCTTTCTTTTTCTCCCCCCTTCTATTAAACCCTATGTGAACTTTGCGTGTGTTTTTCATGTCAAAACATTTGACATGAAATTAGACGCAATTACACAGTAGGCTGGGATTCCCCTCGGGCCCTTATGGGTGAATGCCCTTCTTTAAGAGGCAAGAATGACAAAATGAATGTCATGCTTAAGTGCGTGTTTGACGTTTGTACAGACAGACTTGTATTGGATTGAAGCTTTTATTCACATAGCTCATTTTGTTCTGGTCAGTGCTGCCTGTCAAATTGTTCTACTACCCTTTTAATCATTTCTCATACTAACCTTTTTTCTTGTCTTTCTCTGCTGCTTTACCGTAATAAAGACAAACATCCCGCCCCCACCCCCCCAACTTTTTTTAATTTAGTTTTCAAGTAAACAAAGTCAAAGGCATGGAGCAAACAGGCTTATGCGAACAGGACATAGTTGACACGGCATGCCATTTCCCCTCATATCCCTCCCACAACCCAACCCAGATCAGGTCCAAACACAGACGCATACACGCAGACAGACCGTCAACCCGTCATTATCATGTTATGCACATTATGTCTGTTTGGATGAGAGCAGTTCAAACACAATTTTGCATGTGCTTGTTTTTCACCTTGTTTTTGGCTCTCTGTGTTGACCATGTGTCTCCACTCTCTGTTTCCCAGGATGCCAGTTACTGGCTGCTGGTGCACCGGCTGGAGCACGGCGATGGCGGCATCCTCGACCTGGACGATGTTCTCTGCGACGTGGCAGACGACAAAGACAGGGTGAGTGGCGCTTGGATTAGTAGATATGAACAAAGGTTGAAAGCGCTGATGTAGTAAAACGCAAGCTTTCGCTGGGCGATATGAAAAAAAAAAAAAAATCAAATATCACGATATTCTTGCCCAAATAAATCGACTGCGATATTGCGCCGATATTGCAGGGTTGACAATTGGTGCTTTCACAAAATATTTACACATGACATTTTTGATGAATAATCATCAGTAATGTGGATATAATGACTAAGTGGGTAAAGGCAATTAATAGAACAGTTACAACAGTCTGGTAAGATCAGAAAATGACATCACTTTACTGTAATGCAGCCTTTAAAACCAGGAAAAGACAACACTTACCATTTCACGATATTACGATATCCAAAGTCCAGGATGAAATCTAATCTCATATCACGATATCGATACATATGGATATATTGCCCAGCTTTATTTCCCACCGTCCTCTGTAGCAGGGCTCCTTGGTGATGGTGATGGCATGGCCAACATGTGTTCAAAGTAGGTTTCTTTCTTCGGAGGCACATTTGAAAATGTTGTGTTTGCCTGCTGGCACTCCTGAATGGTAGCCCTCAGCAATGAGAGTTTGTGATTGGCTAAAGATGTCAGAATGGGGAGGGGCTGAACACTGACTCTGACACTCCTGGGGCCCATAAGTAAGGCTGCGTTCAGGCGGGAAAACAGCGATCCGGCAGGGATCTGGCACAGGGTAGTCCGACGGTGTGGGAGTGTCACAAATGGCCCATTTGTGTGACAACGTCTTGTTGTTCTTTAACCCCCCCAATGTAGCACAAGTAGACTTTATATTTCACAACTACTGTTATCCTTCAGATCGTTTGTCTCAATGTTTCCGACCGCACTTGAAAGCAGCTTTATTTCTGAGAGATGAGCGAGGCATAGCGAGTGCTTTGTTGTTGCAGGAAACATTCAGCAATTACACAAACTCCTGGGCAGTTCAGAGGTGGTGTTTGGTGTTTTAAAACGCTCTGGTGGCAGAGATAGAGGCAATGATGTTTCCTGTTTCCTGTACGGGACTCTTGCACCGCCTCAAACCACACTGACCAGTCTGATCTCCGGTTACATGACTGGCCAACGCAGCGTGACGCGGGGTTGCGTTTCTCCAAAAGTTGAGTCGGTCTTAACTTTTCGCCGCAGTCCAGCTGCGTTTTTTTTTTTTTTTTTTTTTTTACGTGTGTTCCCCCCCCCTCCGGCAACACCCGCCGCAGCCTAAACGCACTACCCCCATTCAACATGAATGGAAAGACCTGCGTTTTTGCTGGACCGGCCGGCACATTGCATTGCCTGCGAAGTTAGTCAAGAAGTTACTCGCACCTGACCTGTCTGACTTCAGGCATTGAACTGGTCAGTGTCAAACGCCTGACAACCACTTTTCCTTACGGCCTAGTTCATCCGTTGCCTGTGGGGCCGTTTGAGAGAGAGCAGCTGATGCTTACTGACAGCAGCAGGGCACAGGGCCCCATTCTCTACTGGGGTAAAATATTTCAGTACATTTCTTGAAAGACTGAAAGGTGTTTAATTAATCCTTTTTCAAACCTCTTGTCAACCAGTGGCGGTTCTAGGGGGGTCTCATGTGTATCATTAAGGCCCTGACACACCAACCAGACGGCCGACCGTCGGCAGAAAAGGCGGTCTGACTGATCAGTCGGGTCCCGAGGTCCCAAAAATGCCCCAGAACACACTGAGGCGACGCTGACTTGAGCGTACGCTCTGCGCGTGCGCGAAACGTGATACGTCTCCATAGCAGCAGGCGGTGCTGCTCTGTATTAGTTCTCTTAATACATCCATGATTATTTCCCAGAAAATGAACGAGAAAACAACTGGCAGCTGATTGGATGAACGCGTCACGTGGGTTTCACAGCCAGTCATGGCGGCTCGTTCAGAATACGATCTCATATTGGACTAAAATAGTTCACTGAAACGTGTTTCTGAAAACATTTTCAGCGAGAAATGCTGAATCTGTCTTCACTTCAGATCAACAAAGGTCAGTTTAAAAGATCAGATTTTGAGAGGCTCATCCACTCCCCATTTCCGGGTGAGTCCCGAATGCCCTGTCTCCGACTGAACATGTTGGGTCGGCCAAAATGAAGGCAGACGGCTCCTCGGACGGCCGACGGCACGGGACACAACGAACAGACTCGAGTCACCGACCTCGCCAGACGGTCCGACAGCTGATTTTTGGCTAGGTGTGTCTCCTCTATTAGTCTTTTGTAGAACCAAACCTATGGAGGGTTGGTGGTATGTAACACTTATGCTTAATATATTTGGTAACCCTAAAACTGCATGTGGCCCCAGCCTGGCCCCTCCATTCCAAATGGTCTGTCTGCCACAGACCCAACCGTTGCCTGGGCTGAACCTGTTATTTACGCGCTCCAGCTTGCTGGTCTGGTGTGTGCCGGGTTTCCATGGGGTCTTAAAACGTCAAAATTTAAGGCCTTAAAAAGTCTTAACTTTGCTGAAATATTGTGTCTAGGTCTTAGATTAATTTTAAACCGGTCTTTATCATTGAAATTCTCTCGCAGCCTTAAGAATGTTTTGTTTTATTCCATGGTGTTTTTTTTCCATAGTATCGTTTAGGTTACTCATTAAAAGTGGCCTTATGGTGAATAATAAATAACGTTATGCCATATGTATCCCTGGGCACACTGGTCTGTGTAGGCAAAGTAGCCTACTCCAGCGATCAGGGATCCAATAATAAGTTTATTCAATTCAATGATCCATGTTAACAAGGACATTTTCAGCGGCGTTTCTCAGTGTTAAGCTGCTATGTGAGAGACAGTTATGCAGGTGTTTAGGGGTGTGACCTAGGAGGAGGCTGTAATAAGAAGTAAGGGTACTCATGTGGACAACAATCAGAAGTGCCGGTACGCAGTACCAGTGAGTACCGGCCCATCTCCGGCACTGATTTGGAGGGGAATTTGCTTGGTTTGTTTATGGCACAGAACAGGAAGTGGATGCCGATCTTTAGTACAAGCTTAAACTTGCCAAATTTGTTCCAAAATTCAGTTGTTCTATCTTAATAAATGTAAATAATTGCTGGTATTCTTCGTCTACTACGATAGTTTATAGACCAAATGATTAGATGTAAAAGCCATCCTTAGTTGCAGCCCTTATGTTAGCGGTAACAATAACTTTCATTGTGCTCATTTCCTTAAGCAAATCAAAAGAGAAAACGGCTATTATGGAAGGAGCTTCTTTGTGAAACGTTAGCACTGACATGCCATTGCAACCACACTCTGATTCCTTTACAGTAATCATACAGTACCAGTACTACGCAGTTCATTTGACCGATGATAGAAAATATAATCGGACGATAACTATCGGTGAGTTGTTCCATTGAAAGTTCTGCAGCTGGACAGAAATCTTGTAACATATTTTCAAAGGGTGAGGAATATGTTTGTTTTCTCACACACCCACAAGAGTTACTGAGACCATACAGTCTCAAGTTTTGAAATGACTTTTGAGGCCCTAATGTGAAATATACGTAACTGGAGCAAAACTTAATTTTTAGGTAATCATTTCTAGTTACTTCAGTGACCGTTTTCATCTTAAAGGAATCTTGACACAGTTGGAGGCCAGCACTATCTCTCTTTGCAACTATGTCAACCTCATGTTTCTCAGCCTCCAGGTGTGTGTGTGTGTGTGTGTGTGTGTGTGTGTGTGTGTGTGTGTGTGTGTGTGTGTGTGTGTGTGTGTGTGTGTGTGTGTGTGTGTGTGTGTGTGTGTGTGTGTGTGTGTGTGTGTGTGTGTGTGTGTGTGTGTGTCTTCTCTTTGAGCTGTCATCCTGCTGTCTCTTCACAGCCCTCTTTCTGTACCCCTCACTCCTCTGTCCCTGCAGGCGTTTTCCACTGCAGGGTTAGTGCACATTTCATACATGACAAGCCTTCAGCCTCGCTGACACCAATCTACACTGCTCTCACCGCTTTGACGCCAAACCCTTTAGGGATCGGGGTATGCAATGGATCTCTTCAAATGCCCATATAAATTACAAACAAACACCAAAATGAAAACTGTTAAAAAAGGTGTGTACTGCTGAGTGGTGAGTGAAAGGTTTCCATCAGCAGTCAGATGTCTGAAGCAGTGCTGTATTCATTGTTTATTTTTCATTTCTTTGGTCAATTATTCATTTTGGTGAAAATATCAAATTCTTTCTAGGACTGCACAATATATGTTTTTTTTTTTTTTTTTTTTTTTTTTTTTAATCGTCATCGCAGTATCAACTGGCGCAATAAACACATTGCAAAAGTCTGCAACATAACGCAAAAAAGAGACGTGTGGGTTTTTTTTTTTGTGGTGCCTTTTTTATTTTCAATTCAATGTTCAATTTCAGCAACACAACAAAACAAAAAGAGCCGCAGCAGTCAGTTGAATAAGCTCAGACAGAGATAAGAAGCCGGGGAAGCCCGTCTACATACCCATCAACTGTACGGCTCACGTAGGTGATGATGACAGGACGTAGTTATGTCATGTAGAGTGCTTAAGTGCGCTTGCATAACTGCAGTGTGAAACCAAAACTTATCGGATCAAATGTATACAATGTAACAAAAACGGAGTTCTTCACTTTGATTCAAGTTGTGCTTCCCCCTATTTCACTTGTCACACATTCAGGTATTTCAATATTTTGACTCGGTTAGGTCAGAAAATACCAAAGAAAACAAAACGGACCAAGTATTTAATGCCAACTTTTGATACATGGCAGTTTCTATACTGATGTTACAGATGTATTTTAGTCCATTCTCAAAACCGCCACAGTTTCAAGCACATTGTGAAGATATTGTGGAATTAAAATGTGAGGCATAATCTGTAGGTTATGTTATCTGCCATGTAGCCAGCAGCTGTTCAGGTGGTGGGTTGATCTCTTTGGTGCTGTATTTATTTTTCTAAAAATAAAAGTATTGGAACTCAAAGTCTTGGCAGTTAGAGCCCTGACACACTAAGCTGATCCTGACTGATGAGTGTTGTCAATAGCAGGCTTATCATAGACTTTGTCGCTTCACTATCATCTTCTTCCAAAACAGTAAAACAAAGTTCCAGTCAGCGCTATAAAGTTATTTTTTTTCTCTTAAAAAAAAATGGCTCTTTCTCGTCGACTGAGATTCAAAATGCTCAACTGGCTGATTATCTGATATGGTCCAACCAAAGCCAACGGCACTGGACACAGTGCAAAGAGTAAATGACAACCCAACAGGGCCTGATGGCCCACTGTGGGCTTTTTTATTATTATCTCAGGATGCTTAATGCAAACTGACTCCTTTTTAAATCCCACTGTGTAAGTGTTAGCAGCCTGGTAGAGCAGAGGAGACGAGTGGAAAGTGGGGCTCTGAGCCACAGTTCATAGCCTCTGTGTGTGTGTGTGTGTGTGTGTGTGTGTGTGTGTGTGTGTGTGTGTGTGTGTGTGTGTGTGTGTGTGTGTGTGTGTGTGTGTGTGTGTGTGTGTGTGTGTGTGTGTGTGTGTGTGTTCAATGTTTGTATCTGCTGAGAGCACAGCTGTGTCGCTGTCTGTGAGTGTGTGCATGCCTCGAGCACACGTGTGTGAAAGTGAATCCAGCTTCTGTGCGTTGGTGTGTATGTCTCTCCAGAAGTGTGTTTAGTTCCTGACCTCTGACTTCAGGGAGATATCTGCTGATGTTAAGCATGGATGCTGCCGTGGGGGAAATGAAATGAAGCCAGAGGTTTTTTTTATTGAGTCTAGGGCTGAACAATCAATAATCAAAATCGTGATTTGAAAGAATGAGGTTAGCTAATCGTGAAACGCGATTAATCAAATGTGCAATATTTGGTGTAACATTTGGTTTAATGTTTTTATTCCTCTTTTTATTATATTTACTTGATTGTTTACAGAAATGTCCTATTTTCAGTGGATTTTAAACGTTTGTATAACTTTATTTAACATGATGGTAGAAGGTGTAATACGTAGCTGCTGCTGTTGAACTGAGGCAGAGCACACATTTCAGTCTACAGGAAAGTACTGATATTTTTTTTTTGGAATATTTATTATTAGAACTTCTAAGTTCTAATAGAACTTATTAGAACTTATAATGAAATAGCTTTTGTGATAAATGTTCTGTGTTTGACTGTTCAATGTTCCATGCTTATTAAAAGAAAACCCCTTATTGCTGGTGATTCATATCCATGTTCTCATCCTGGTATAAGAATATAGAGCAATTTTGATAGGTGC
Source organism: Zingel zingel (assembly GCA_023566125.1). Taxonomy (NCBI): domain Eukaryota; kingdom Metazoa; phylum Chordata; class Actinopteri; order Perciformes; family Percidae; genus Zingel; species Zingel zingel. The sequence continues at coordinate 28,699,909 of CM042324.1, forward strand.
TCATGTTATAATGCGTGTTTTATCTGTTACACAGTGAATACTGAACTTTAGCCAAACTTAAAAAAATTTAAAAACACAAATCGAATCGCAATATATGGCAGAAAAATCTCAATTTTTGCTTCATCCCTAATTGTGTCCAGCTACACATATGATGGTACGTATATGATAGTCTTAAAGCACCATCAGGTAGTGTGGGTGTGTGTTTTGTGTGTTGAGAAGCAGAAAGAAGGGAAGGGCGAGACGGAGAGGGACAAACTGACACAACAGCTGCAAAGAGCCATGGGTCGGACTCAAACTGCTGCGTAGGCCGCGTTGGTGGAGCAACCCTCTACCAGGTGGGCTACTGGGCTGTGTGTGTGTTTTGTGTTTCCCAAATGCAGCGTACATACTGAAAACCTCAATTAAGTGTGTTTAAAAAAAAAAATAAATAAATAAAAAAAAAAAAATAAAAATGAATACAGTTTATAAAGTTATACTTAAGATGTAGACTTGACCCATATGCCGTCCTAAAAATAAGGCTTTGAAACGGCACCGGAACTGACATCTAAACTTTGTCACTACACAGATATACCTAAGCATGTCTGTGATGTTGAGGATTTCACATCAAAAGCTATATTTTTCCTGTACACGCCATACCACGAGATCTCTGTCTTCTTCAATTTTTTTAAGGCTGGGAAACACTGCATTCATAAGACTACAGAGTATGTTTACATGCACGCTATTAATCCGAATATGACAATATTGCGAATTTGATTCAGGTCATGTAAACACTATATTCCGTTTGGATATTTATCTTATATCCGTTCTTTTTCAGAATTTAGCATTTTCCGATCAAGACGTGGGCTATGCCGGTATTATTCAGGTTTTAGACGCATTCTCTGGACATGTATACAGCGCATTCAGAATATGTCTCAATCGGGGTTTTTACCGCAGTTTACAGCCTGTTTATGGCTTACGGTCAGCGCTCTGCGTTGCTATGGTTGTTGTACACAAACCAACCAGCCAGCGGTAGAGGAGCGTGCTCAAAAGAAAAGAAACACAGCTACTTTTAAACATTATCAAAGACTTGGGTATCAACCGGTTTTTGGATATGCGCAAACATCAAAATGCTGACCTTTTTAAGAAGCTGGTTGAAGGAATGAAAGAGGGAAGCTGTGTTCGCTGAGTCAAACAAGTCCTCCACCGCTGGAAAACAGACAGAATAAGGTGCATTTTCACATTTGTCCACATTAGTGGAGGCTTGGCCTGAGAAAAGGAGTGGAGCATGTATGAGGGAGTGATTGACTCTGTGTCCCACTAACCATGACTGGTGGTCTCCTGGCAGCTGTGACTCATCCCTGTCATTCCACAAGAGCTTTTTAAAGACTGGAAGGAATGGCTGGCCCATCACACAAGGCCACTTTTATTAGCTTACACTGGAATGAAACACACAGGCTGCACGTAGCGTTCATCCTGGGAATACAAGTATACACTGTTTATTTGTATTTCTTTCTGACTGCGTGTGTGTGTGGCGCTGCCTCTGCATCTGTCAGAGTCAAGTATAAAAGTGTTACAGTATATATCACCCATGCCAGGAAAAGTGGCGGCTCGCCCTCAGACTTACCCAATGTTTTCACCAGATGCCATCTTTCCATCCTTTCATCATCCTTCCTCTCCTTCTTCTCCACTTCTCATTCTAACGGGGCATTCAAACCAAAAAAAGTGTGGGGGGAAGGGAGTGTCAATGAAACGGCCTATTTGTGTGACGTCCTATTGTGTTCTTAAACCCCCCAACAAAGCACAAGTAGACGTTAGACTGTTATAGATCTCGGCATTTAAAAGCAACTTTATTAGAGAGAGAGAGAGAGAGAGAAGACATTGTTGTTGCTGCAGCTATTGTTCCTGTACGGGACTCTCGCACCGTCTCAAACCACACCGGGGGGGTCAGGGGTGATCACTCTCCTCTTTCAAAACAATGTTAGTAAGACTGGTCCATCTCTTCAGAAGTTTATCCCTCTGGACCCTCAAGTTGTGGGTTATGTCCTCCATTGTATACAGTACAGCTCCCACATCTGCTCCTTCCACCACTGAAATGTTGGAACTGTGGGCTAAGGGATCATTCTTGAGGCAGAAAGGCAGTTTAATTTGAGCAGAAAGGTCAATTTAAATTTTTTTTGGATACTGTATTGTTTGGCATCTTCCATTACTCAGGACACAGCTTAAGGTCACCAGTGAAGATGCACTGTTCTCCAGGAAGTTACTGAACTAACCCTAAAGGATTGGAGTACTTCTTTTGACACTTCATAATAATCAATAAACTTCGGCAGATACGGTATACGTTTCAAAGTTTGTAGTGACAAGTGTACTATCTCTTCAAAAACCAACTACTCCCTGCAAATATGCACACCAGCTCAATCACATGCACGCACACACTACATTTGCCAGGACACACATACTGTAGATACTCAGGATATTCACATTCACACACACATACCCACAGAGGCACACACATTGATGTCATCTTCTGTCATACACTCTTTTCACTCTTACACACACACACGCTCGTCCCTACACACCCTCCTACAGCAATGTCACGGCCCTCGATGATGGCACCTGGGCTGTGCCATCACTGTGTGTGTGTGTGTGTGTGTGTGTGTGTGTGTGTGTGTGTGTGTGTGTGTGTGTGTGTGTGTGTGTGTGTGTGTGTGTGTGTGTGTGTGTGTGTGTGTGTGTGTGTGTGTGTGTGTGTGTGTGTGTGTGTGTGTGTGTGTGTGTGTGTGTGTTGCACCCGCTGCTACTCCATCACTGACAAGTCTGACCCTGGTCAGCGTGGTGCCTGCGTGTGCGACAGACACCCTGACTTTGTGTGTGGACCATTGTTACAGCTGATCATATTTGCTGTTATTTGTTAGTTTGCAATTACATTTAAACACTTGTAACACATGCTTAAAGTTTTACTTTAATATTTTGTGAAGTGTGAGTAACTAGTTTTCATGTCTGCATCTATTTCCCAACTGTGTTTCTGATCTAGTTAAACAAATCAAAGTCACTTTTCTTGTGTGTGTGTTCATGTTCTTGTTCTTGCTTGGCAAAGAAAGACTTCTTCATATTCTGATCTATGCATTTTCCGTATGAGTTTTCTTGTTTGCGTGTGTGTTTACTCTTGATCCAGGCGATATCCTGGTCTGAGCTGAATATAGACGCGTCTCGCAGCGTAGGAGACCAGGAGACAGACAGACCGGAGGGGCCATGAGGTTAAATAAACCCAGAGGAGTTTCTTAAAACGACTCCTTCTGTCTATGTCGCAGAATATCAACAGACCGACAGGCCACTGTCCCTGTGGAATGGCTTTGATCCTTGTGAGGCGTCTCAGCTGTTGTTTAAAGTCGGGCCAGTATTTACTGACACTGCTACTATTATGACACAGCTTACATAATATAAGATCGTTTGATTAGTGAATTGATTTCAAATATATTTAAAAGCATTTATTTAGTTTTTTGGGGCATTTCCACCTTTAATCACCAGGACAGCTCAGACATGAAAGGGGAGAGCGGGGGAAGACGTGCAGGAAGGGCGCCCGGATAGCTCAGTTGGTAGAGCGGGCGCCCATATATAGAGGTTTAGTCCTCGGCGCAGCGGGCCCGGGTTCGACTCAGACCTGCGGCCCTTGGCTGCATGTCATACCCCCCCCTCTCTCCCCTTCCATGTCTTCTGGTGTCCTATCAAAATAAAGGCTGTAAATGCCCAAAAAATAATCTTAAAAAAAAAGACATGCAGGAAACTGCCGCAGGTTGGATTCGAACCCTGCGCCTCCGCGTTGAGGAATGAACCGCCCCACATGGACGTGCTCCACCAAACAAGCCACCCAGGTACCCCATTCTTCATGTTTTAACTGTCAAACTAATAAAGGCTGATTCTGGAACAATTTTAGGCAGACACATTCACTTTATAATTCTTGACACTGTTGTACGAACACATTTCAGTCCGTATGAGAAAGGTACTGAAAACCTGTACTAATCCCTACTCCATACTTACATTAATGAGCAGTAAATGGAGATTTCGTACATCGTCATATAAACTGCAAACATATGCTTATTTAGGTAGTAGCAGATGATGAATAATCTGTCATTTCAACAGTTGGTGGCAGACTAGTGCTGTAAAACAATCCTTAGCATCCATCGAACCGTTGCTCCTGTAAAAGATGGCGGTGGGCTACAGGCTCTCCCAGCATGCACAGGGTGTGAGAGGAGTCTGAGACAAGCTGGTGGTCCATCACAGCAGAGCGTCATCGCCCTCCTCACCCTCACTTACTGTACTGAGCCTGTTTTAGCTGACAGCATAAAACCCCTGAAGTGTTTACACGTATCGATCCCATGTCTCTGCAGTATATGTGTTGTCTGTGTGTAGTTGATATTGATTTCCTGTGTGTGTGTGTGTGTGTGTGTGTGTGTGTGTGTGTGTGTGTGTCCACATGCAGACACACACACAGATGCTGTGAAACTGAATCCCTCTGAGCTTTGTTATTGCAGACGCTGACTAACGCTGAGATTTTTCTCCAATTTGAAACGAGTGCTTTCGGGAAGAGGGAGGAGTATTTTTGGGTTGGAGGGGGACGTGACGTAGGCTACAATAAGCAAAACAGACGTGCATGTGCTTTTCTGACTATTTTATTACCAGTTAATATGTGAAGACAATAATCTTGCTTCATTTTTATATAGCCATGCATAATGAATTGTTTGCTCCTGAGCCTGAATGCCTGTTTTTTTTCTTTACCTGGTGAAACACAGCAAACTTTGGAAGCCAACACAGCCGTGGCCGTGGCCAGGTTGGCTCAGTGGGTAGAGCAGGCACACATTTACGTAGAGGTTTATGGCTCGACGCAGAGGTCCAGGGTTTTGAGTCCGACCGGGGGAAAAAAAAAAAAAAAAAAAAAAAAAGTCAGCCGTAGCCTCTTTCTGAAGCCATCTAGGGAGACCGATACCACAGCTAGTACTGTTGTGAGTAGGATATTGGCCAGTGCCTGTGTGGAACGCCTCCAACAGCAACATGGTTGGGATGGATGAGAGGTCAGACAAACGCGTGTGGCGGTTTACAACCAGCCTAAAACAAGCTTCTCACATACTGACACGTAGAATGTAGTTTTGAATTAATACTCTACGTCAAAGTTTGATGCAGCAGCTGAATGAATGGCAAGTGTTGGTCGGAGCTGTCATTGTGCTCTCACTGCTCATGCTCCTAACTGTTTACAGCTGTCGTTCAGACTGCTGTAAACAGCAAATACATCACTTCCTGGCACACTTCCTTTTCATACCAGGAAAGAAAACCCCAAGACATTCCAGCGGACTTGTACGATTGCTGCAGAATATCAGAATCTAATCAGCTGTCTGTCCGGAGTGATTTCCTCTTCCTCTCTCTCTTTCCTACTGTGACACACATGGAGGGACGTCTTTCTTTCACCAAACCACACCCGGCCGACCCCTCCTCCGGGCTGTGGTTCAGATATTCCTGAGCTAGTGTTGGTGATGACCTCATTTATTCCAGCCCCCCCCCGTTCCTTTTTCTTCTTCCCTCACTCCAGCCTCCTAATGAGAACAAGATGACAACTTTATGCCGGGGCGACACAGAAAGTTCTCTCTGAGAGGCAGACATTAGATATGCTGTGTATACACTGTTAATGTGCTGTGTCTCAGCTTGGGCTGCAACTAACGATTATTTTCATTTTATTTCATTGTCAATTAGCCGGCCCGTGGCATAGGTAGTATAGGCAAAATGCTAGGGATGCCTGCAGTGCAAATGAGTAAAGTTAATGGATAAAAAGAAAAAAAACGACAAAAATGTCGAAAAAAGCATCAAAAACGTTGAAAGAGCGTTGAAACTTCGTGAAAAATCCTTAAAAATTACAAAAAATTAGAGTGTCGAACACGACAAGAGTCAAAAAGAACGTCAAACATTGAAAGTAACGTAAAAAAAAACCATGAAAAACGCACACAACCCCCTCTGAGCCTGCCCTTTACTCTCTAGATGAATCGATGTATCATTTGGTGGTCTATTAAAATGTCCATCCCAGTTCCAAATCCAAGCTGATGTCTTTAAATGTCTTGTTTTGTCCGTCCAAAACCCACAGGTATTAAGTTTAATATATTAAAACAGAGAAAAGCAGGAAATCTCCAAATTTGAGAAGCTTAAAATGGCATTTTTGCATTAAAAAGATGACTAACTATTAATTGATTATCAAAATATTTGATTCTTTCGACTCAGCGTTAGAGCTCTACACTAGTCTATGAAATGACAGAAAAAGTGACTAATGTCTAGTGTCTTACATATTTTGTCCAACCTGTTTTACCTCGACTCCTGCAGAGTGTAGATGAGACTAGAAGAAGACGCAATGAAGTCCGGGACTTCTGTTCTCTTCTAAGGTTATAATACAACGTAATAACTTGTCTATTTATATTAAGACATATCACCCTGAAGCACTGTGTGTTATAATCTTCAGTGTGTGTTTGTCTGAGTACAACAACATATTCTAACCTGCATCAACAAGCTCTCATTTCGTCTGTCTTTTCTGAAGGGCTCTCATCATTTCTGAAGAGCATCATTACATCCATCACAGGAAACATTATACAGTGCTTCTTTCATCAGATGAATTACATTTTAATTGCCATTGTTTATAGGATTAATGACTTTTCATTGCTTGGAGGTGAACATTTTTGGTCCAAACAAGCCCTCCTTCTCTCGTTGTTTGGAAATCATTCAAAAATCATTTCTAAAATAGCTGCATATGTTTTAACATGTAAAGAGTAATGTTTAAAAGCAGTTTCCGCTGCTGGGACTGCTCGTGTTGGAACAGCCCAGCTCTTGTGCTCTGCTAACAGTAGCACCACTCACCCTGCTGGCCAATGCAGGAGAGCCTTATGGGTAAAAAAAGGATGTGTGACAGTGTCCCTTGTTGGTGTTGGTTGCTATGCCTATTGCACCGCTGCATGAAAGGATTCAAACACACACACACACACACACACACACACATACTGTTCATAACCAGACATTTGATGAATTTAGATTTCCTTGAACAAGCTGCATGTATAATAAGGTATGGCTTCCATAATCTTTAAATCATTTTCCAATGGATGTTTCTTGAAATGGACTTCAAATGGGGGAACTGTTGGGTCTCTGTAAATTATAGTGTGTGGTCTAGACCTACTCTGTAATCTGTAAGTGTCTTGAGATAACTCCTTTTGTGATTTGACACTATAAATGGAATTGAATAATTTTGTCTTAATCATAGGGAAAATAGAGATAATGTTCTGAGACAGTACGTATAATAAAATCTTAATTTAAAAAAAAAAAGTTGACACATCTGTTTAAACCCATGTAAATATACTCTATTAAATTTTTATTTTCCATATTCGTTAAACATTTTGCTTAACTTGACAACCACCGAAGGACAAATGTTACATCATGTCATGTTAGATTTTAGTAGAATATACTTCAAAGTTTAGATTTTCTTTAAAGCCTTATTCAAAAATTCAAATATAATACTCCCGTCATGTGTAAAACCAAGTTATTGGTCACTGTAATCATCCCTGCTCTCCATACTGGCTGTTAGGGGTGTGCAAAAAAATCAATTCACATTCGTATCGCGATTCAAGCTCTACCGATTCAAAATCGATTCATAGAATTCCAAAAATCAATATATATATATATATATATATATATATATATATATATATATATATATATATATATATATATATATATATATATATATATATATATATTTTTTTTTTTTTTTTTTTTAAATTGTATGTCTACTCCAATGACATGGGAAAAGTAACTACATTTACATACTGTGAATCGTTTTTTGAATCGAAAATCGATTTGAATAGAATCTTGAGCCTAAAAATCGACATTGAGTCGTGACATATTCTGAATCGTGCACCCCTACTGGCTGGGAAGTGATACTTGTGGTTGAGCTGACGAGGCGGCAGTTGTCTGAGTTAGACCGATGTAAGTGGGCATTTTCCAAAGTGAGTTTTTAAACAAAATCCCCTTTTGTGTTTCCTTGCTTTCTATCTTCTGTCAGAGGATAGTAGTGTGATGTCACAGTGTGTAGAACCTGATCTGGATCCAAATCTTCTGTTCATATATCATCTGGGGAGGGATTTGTAGCAGACTGCTCTCACCCAACAATTTAATCCTCCAGCTTTACTGACAAGTAAAGTTCCACATTGAGCGTGAATAGCCTGTATCAAATGATGCTCTCTAGTACGGTGTGATAGAGCAGTAACCAGAGCTTTTGTTCTACACTATAAATAGACCTGTTGCTGCAGTGTGGGGCAAAGACAACAGATGACAACACTGTGCATTACTAAAAGATGGTTATTGTGGTAAAAGAGGGTAATGCTACCAATGACTTGAACAAGGTATTGTTTGAACTAGGGATAGACAGATTATCAGGCTGTTTTTGGCAGCGTTTTATTTACCTGATAACAGATAAAGTTAATGAATTAAAAAGTGTTCTACTTTGGCTCGGCTACAGCTCTGTGTCTGTCCCTCTGCTTCAGTTTCTCTCACCACTGAGTCTGACTTCATGCCCCCCCCCCCCCACACACACACACACACACACACACACACACACACACAACACTATCTTGACTCTCTGTTACTGGGGATTATGTTGAAAGTTTCTCATTTATTAAATAATTCCTTAAAGCATTTAAACACAGTTTTGTTTTGGAGTTTGTAAAATCTGAATTTTGACTTAAAGATTTTTATTTTCACTGTTAATGCATATCAGTTCCAAATATGGGTTATCAGTTTCATTAACTACTACTAATCGGTATCGGCCTTGAAAAACAAACAGCATCGGTCGATCCCTAGTTCCAACACATTTTCTCTATAATTAGCATCAAATGACACTGTCCTTTCCAGGAACATTTCTAAGTAATGGCAGTCACATATCAGTTTCTAGGAAATATTCAGAAAACTATGGGACCTTTAAATACAGTGTTACCCCAGATGTTGTTGAAGGTTCTTTTGTGGATGATTACTCATACACACTTACGCAGTCTCAGCATTTCACCTACTCTTTGTGTGTTGTGTTAGGGTTAGGTCCCCCCCCCGCATCAGTCAGGGCTCAGGGACCTGAGAACCGACAACACCTTACATGGACAAGGAGAACTGAAGCTTTGTGACATTAGCGCTCCTATTATCAGTTCAACTTTTAGTTTGTAAGAATGTACCGATAGCACTTTGTTAGAGGCAGGTGATGGGTCCAAACATTTAATATACAGTATATCAAGATAGACATTTGTTTTCTTAAATCACTTGTTGTAGTGATGATACAGGAGTGGTGATGAAGGTCATGAGATGTGGTTGAAAAAAGTTATTGGACTAAATCTTGTCAGTATATTTATAATCCGTAGTGTGAGAGAAGTGTTTGTGGTTAGTTAGTTCATATCTTGGGTCTGTGTTGGGCCATATAACGATATATAACTGTGTGTGTGTGTGTGTGTGTGTGTGTGTGTGTGTGTGTGGGCATCCAGGAAAATACCCGAGACATTCACAAGATAGCAACATCTCATTTTAGCTGGGATTAGTTCCAGTATCCTGTACCAATATTAGCTTTGTGCTACCTACAGCAGCAATGCTCGCTCATTTAGCACTGGCTCCAGGAGCTTTCAGCGTGGCAACTAAATATGGACGGAGCCAAAATAACGGGAGAGTTTGTACTTGGGGTGTTAAGCTGAAATGGTCGAGCGTGGCACCAGCACTTGTAGTGGTGTGGACAGACATCCTAAAATTCACCTGTCAACTCTTCCTTTTTGATCTGAGACGATTGAGAAGTTGGAATTCAGAGCAGATTAGGGCTGGGTGATGGGGAGAAAATCAGATATCAGGATATTCTTGACCAAGTACCTCGATATCGATATTGCAGCGATTTTCTAGAGTTGACAATTGGTGCTTTAACAAAATATCTTCACACTTAGATTTTAGATAAATAACCATCAGTAATGTGGACATAATGTCTAAGTGGGTAAAGGCAAATAATAGAACAGCTAGAACGGTCTGGTAAGATCAGAAAGGTACATCACTTTACTGTAATGCAGCCTTTAAAACCAGGAAAAGACTACACTTGTCATATTACGATATCCAAAATCTAAGATGATATCTAGTCTCATATCACGATATCGATATATCAATATATTGCCCAGCCCTAGAGCAGATGCTCGTGGCGCCTACATGTTTAACAGTTTACCAGAATGTGTTAGCATGTCCTAAAAGCAAATTTGAGTGCTGTTTTAAGCCTTTTTGGGAAAAGTAGTTATTTGCCAATGTTCACCTTTTAACGCTAATAGCTAACGCTATGCTGGCTTCTCCTAGGTGCTCCACAGTTCCAAAGTGGGTCAAATCACAGTAGACCCCCATATAGACCACATGAGCTTCACTCATTTGTGTAATACTGGGGTGTGAGAGATCCATATGTAAAACCCTTTTTTCAAAATGGAATGAATAAAAAGGACTATGCCATGATATGTTTAGTGCTATTTTGACATGAGTGATGGTAACTTACAACAAATGTTCTTATCCAATCTGCAGAAAGGATGAGAGGAAAAGATAACAGCTGGCAAACAAGAGAAGATTTCTTCTGAAAACTATTGTTAGAAGGGGGCGGGGATGTAATTAAACTAGCCACAGATGTAGTTGAAGCGGGAGTTCACTGGATTTGTATCGGCTTTAGGAGTTCTGTCTTAATTGTGGTGGGAAAAGTGTCAGGAGGAGACAAAGACGATGTTTGAGGAGTCAACAGGAGTTTGAGGATTACAGCAGGTGTGTGTGTGTGTGTGTGTGTGTGTGTGTGTGTGTGTGTGTGTGTGTGTGTTAATGAGATTAGGGCTCCATTCAGCTCTCCCTCTCCTCCCCTCCCCCCCTTCCTCGATGCATCTTTGATTTTCTCACTACACACATTTTGCTAATAAAAAGTTTCATATAGCAGTGTTTGTCAGGTCATTAAGTAGTTGGCTGATCTGTTGTTCTGCTGTTCTTAATTTAGACCTAAACAGGATGATGATTTTAAACTTCTTGCTTTTCAACTCACTGCAGACCATCTGTAATGGATCAATCTGCCCAGTTTTAAGGCTGAAGTGCACTTTTATGCTTTTGGCTTAAACCATCATGCTGCTGAAGAAGAGTTATTACAAAGGCCCTCTTCTGCCCTCTTGTGGCAGCATGGTATCAGTGCACTGTGCTTTCACCACTTCGATGCCAGCCTTTCTATCAGCAAGTGTCCCTTGAAATCACTTCCCATCAACTAGAGCAACACAAAGAGCTTTCCCATTGTCTGTTTCCACGCAATTTGAACTGATCATCAGCAAATAGCCTAACGTATACAGTTGACCCAGTTTTCAAGGTAATTACCGTGGGTGAAACGGTTATTTCTCCATTTTTCCACAGAGGAGGGCACTTAGAGTCAGCCTAGCATCCCTCAAGCTTGGAATAAGAGTTGATTTAGAAAAGTGGTGTTCTTTTGTCTTAAAGCCAGCCTCTTTGGCAATGTGAGTGCTAAGTGCAGCCTCTGAACCCCCCAGAGCAGACAGACAGTGATACTGCAGCCTGTGCTCCCAGCTGATGTCTGAGCCAGCGGGAGCCGGGGGTTAGTTTATTTTGTTGGTCAGCATCTGGTGCTGAGGTTGGAGTGAGGAGTAGTGGAGGTCATACATGCAGAGTGCAGCGGATGAGCTGGGATTGCTGTGAACTCAGCGTGGCTGCTTAGCAACACTGACTTCCAATGATAACAAATACTAAACAAAAGAAACGGTTACTTTTCAAAACGCCATACAGATGAAATGTGTGACTTTACAAGTCCCTTAGTGGTCAGTTATGCTTTGCTTTTTAATTTTTAACAGGAAAAATTGCCACATTTAGTAAATAATTCTCTGCACTTTTACTATTTTTTCTAGAGAATCTACCATGCATTGTCAATGCAATGGTCACTCATTCTGGATCAACAGATTTAAAGGACGCTCAAAGCATTTGAAGTAAAGATAAAGTTTGTAATGTGCTTCATTATTTTCTCTTTTTTTGTTAATAAAATCCCAGCATCAGTCAGGATTGACTTTGTTCGTGGTTTCTCTGTGTTTGTCCGGTTTCCTGTGAAGTTGTTGAAACTGAGCTGCATGCGTTGGTGTGGGCCAAAACCACTTCCAGGCTTAGCTCAGCATTTCAGCATCTCTCTTCTTCACATCTAACTTTCTGAACGTTGATCCCACTGGTAGCTGCCTTGCACACACACTCTGTCATCAAGTGGTTTGGAGGTGCAACAATGAATCGATTAGTTGTCAACTATTAAATTAATCGCCAACTATTTTGATAATCGATTAATCGTTTGAGTCATTTTTTTATTAAAAAAAAAAAAGATTTCTCTGATTCCAGCTTGTTAAATGTGAATATCTTCTAGTCTCTTCTCTCTGTGACAGTAATCTGAATATCTTCTAGTCTCTTCTCTCCTCTGGGACAGTAATCTGAATATCTTCTAGTCTCTTCTCTCCTCTGTGACAGTAATCTGAATATCTTCTAGTTTCTTCTCTCCTCTGGGACAGTAATCTGAATATCTTCTAGTCTCTTCTCTCCTCTGTGACAGTAATCTGAATATCTTCTAGTCTCTTCTCTCCTCTGTGACAGTACAGTGAGGAAAATAAGTATTTGAACACCCTGCTATTTTGCAAGTTCTCCCACTTGGAAATCATGGAGGGGTCTGAAATTGTCATCGTAGGTGCATGTCCACTGTGAGAGACATAATCTAAAAACAAAAATCCAGAAATCACAATGTATGATTTTTTAACTATTTATTTGTATGATACAGCTGCAAATAAGTATTTGAACACCTGTCTATCAGCTAGAATTCTGACCCTCAAAGACCTGTTAGTCTGCCTTTAAAATGTCCACCTCCACTCCATTTATTATCCTAAATTAGATGCACTTGTTTGAGGTCGTTAGCTGCATAAAGACACCTGTCCACCCCATACAATCAGTAAGAATCCAACTACTAACATGGCCAAGACCAAAGAGCTGTCCAAAGACACTAGAGTCAAAATTGTACACCTCCACAAGGCTGGAAAGGGCTACGGGGAAATTGCCAAGCAGCTTGGTGAAAAAAGGTCCACTGTTGGAGCAATCATTAGAAAATGGAAGAAGCTAAACATGACTGTCAATCTCCCTCGGACTGGGGCTCCATGCAAGATCTCACCTCGTGGGGTCTCAATGATCCTAAGAAAGGTGAGAAATCAGCCCAGGACTACACGGGAGGAGCTGGTCAATGACCTGAAAAGAGCTGGGACCACCGTTTCCAAGGTTACTGTTGGTAATACACTAAGACGTCACGGTTTGAAATCATGCATGGCACGGAAGGTTCCCCTGCTTAAACCAGCACATGTCAAGGCCCGTCTTAAGTTTGCCACTGACCATTTGGATGATCCAGAGGAGTCATGGGAGAAAGTCATGTGGTCAGATGAGACCAAAATAGAACTTTTTGGTCATAATTCCACTAACCGTGTTTGGAGGAAGAAGAATGATGAGTACCATCCCAAGAACACCATCCCTACTGTGAAGCATGGGGGTGGTACCATCATGCTTTGGGGGTGTTTTTCTGCACATGGGACAGGGCGACTGCACTGTATTAAGGAGAGGATGACCGGGGCCATGTATTGCGAGATTTTGGGGAACAACCTCCTTCCCTCAGTTAGAGCATTGAAGATGGGTCGAGGCTGGGTCTTCCAACATGACAATGACCCGAAGCACACAGCCAGGATAACCAAGGAGTGGCTCTGTAAGAAGCATATCAAGGTTCTGGCGTGGCCTAGCCAGTCTCCAGACCTAAACCCAATAGAGAATCTTTGGAGGGAGCTCAAACTCCGTGTTTCTCAGCAACAGCCCAGAAACCTGACTGATCTAGAGAAGATCTGTGTGGAGGAGTGGGCCAAACTCCCTCCTGCAGTGTGTGCAAACCTGGTGAAAAACTACAGGAAACGTTTGACCTCTGTAATTGCAAACAAAGGCTACTGTACCAAATATTAACATTGATTTTCTCAGGTGTTCAAATACTTATTTGCAGCTGTATCATACAAATAAATAGTTAAAAAATCATACATTGTGATTTCTGGATTTTTTTTTTTTAGATTGACAGTCATGTTTAGCTTCTTCCATTTTCTAATGATTGCTCCAACAGTGGACCTTTTTTCACCAAGCTGCTTGGCAATTTCCCCGTAGCCCTTTCCAGCCTTGTGGAGGTGTACAATTTTGACTCTAGTGTCTTTGGACAGCTCTTTGGTCTTGGCCATGTTAGTAGTTGGATTCTTACTGATTGTATGGGGTGGACAGGTGTCTTTATGCAGCTAACGACCTCAAACAAGTGCATCTAATTTAGGATAATAAATGGAGTGGAGGTGGACATTTTAAAGGCAGACTAACAGGTCTTTGAGGGTCAGAATTCTAGCTGATAGACAGGTGTTCAAATACTTATTTGCAGCTGTATCATACAAATAAATAGTTAAAAAATCATACATTGTGATTTCTGGATTTTTGTTTTTAGATTATGTCTCTCACAGTGGACATGCACCTACGATGACAATTTCAGACCCCTCCATGATTTCCAAGTGGGAGAACCTGCAAAATAGCAGGGTGTTCAAATACTTATTTTCCTCACTGTAATCTGAATATCTTCTAGTCTCTTCTCTCCTCTGTGACAGTAATCTGAATATCTTCTAGTCTCTTCTCTCCTCTGGGACAGTAATCTGAATATCTTCTAGTCTCTTCTCTCCTCTGGGACAGTAATCTGAATATCTTCTAGTCTCTTCTCTCCTCTGGGACAGTAATCTGAATATCTTCTAGTCTCTTCTCTCCTCTGGGACAGTAATCTGAATATCTTCTAGTCTCTTCTCTCCTCTGTGACAGTAATCTGAATATCTTCTAGTCTCTTCTCTCCTCTGTGACAGTAATCTGAATATCTTCTAGTCTCTTCTCTCCTCTGTGACAGTAATCTGAATATCTTCTAGTCTCTTCTCTCCTCTGTGACAGTAATCTGAATATCTTCTAGTCTCTTCTCTCCTCTGGGACAGTAATCTGAATATCTTCTAGTCTCTTCTCTCCTCTGGGACAGTAATCTGAATATCTTCTAGTCTCTTCTCTCTGTGACAGTAATCTGAATATCTTCTAGTCTCTTCTCTCCTCTGGGACAGTAATCTGAATATCTTCTAGTCTCTTCTCTCCTCTGGGACAGTAATCTGAATATCTTCTAGTCTCTTCTCTCCTCTGGGACAGTAATCTGAATATCTTCTAGTCTCTTCTCTCCTCTGTGACAGTAATCTGAATATCTTCTAGTCTCTTCTCTCCTGTGTGACAGTAATCTGAATATCTTCTAGTCTCTTCTCTCCTCTGGGACAGTAATCTGAATATCTTCTAGTCTCTTCTCTCCTCTGGGACAGTAATCTGAATATCTTCTAGTCTCTTCTCTCCTCTGGGACAGTAATCTGAATATCTTCTAGTCTCTTCTCTCCTCTGTGACAGTAATCTGAATATCTTCTAGTCTCTTCTCTCCTCTGTGACAGTAATCTGAATATCTTCTAGTCTCTTCTCTCCTCTGGGACAGTAATCTGAATATCTTCTAGTCTCTTCTCTCCTCTGGGACAGTAATCTGAATATCTTCTAGTCTCTTCTCTCCTCTGGGACAGTAATCTGAATATCTTCTAGTCTCTTCTCTCCTCTGTGACAGTAATCTGAATATCTTCTAGTCTCTTCTCTCCTCTGTGACAGTAATCTGAATATCTTCTAGTTTCTTCTCTCCTCTGTGACAGTAATCTGAATATCTTCTAGTTTCTTCTCTCCTCTGTGACAGTAATCTGAATATCTTCTAGTCTCTTCTCTCCTCTGGGACAGTAATCTGAATATCTTCTAGTCTCTTCTCTCTGTGACAGTAATCTGAATATCTTCTAGTCTCTTCTCTCCTCTGTGACAGTAATCTGAATATCTTCTAGTTACTTCTCTCCTCTATATCTTTTGGTTATACATCTCTGTCATGCGACCCAGATAATGTAGTAACACAGATACACAGCCTATGAAGTAACAACGCCTATGGCTGCCATTAGGAGCTTAGGTACTGTTAGCAATTAATTGTGGTTAAACAAAGAAACAGCGATTATTCTTAAAATAATTTTGTGATTAGAGAAGTATGTAATAATTGTTACAGGCCTACCCACACTATAGTAGGTCGATGCAGATGGCCGCCCACCAAGAGCCAGGTTCTGTCCGGTGTTTTTGCCTGTTTAAAAGTAAGTTTTAATATTTTGGTCTCTGTAAATGAGAGTGTGGTCTAGACCTGCTCTATCTGTAAAGTGTCCTGAGATAACTTCTCTTCTGATTTGTCACTATAAATAAAATTGAATGAAATGGTCATATATCACAGTTTGATTTGAACAATCATCAGAAGAGACGCACCACAAAAAAGGAAATATAATGCTTTTAAAAAAAAATGTTATGTGATATATAGTTATGTTTATCAAGACAAATGTGTCGGTTTATCGAAATATTTAGGGATTTATGGCCATGTTGTCCAGCCTGACTACAGATAAAATTACATTTTTTTGCCATGGTTACCATTTCGACAGTTCCATCTTGACGGCAGTGCTGGCAAAAACAATTCCTGCTTTGGGTCCAATTACTCTCTTGGTCTTTCTAGCAGTTTGGAAATAAAAACGGAGACATTTCCAGATGGGACTTCAGAACAGCAACAGCAAAGTTTCTGCAAACCAGCAATTACACTTCATGTAGTCTATATTCATACACCATATCCATGCCTATCAGAGAGTGCATGTAATGCTCATTAGGCACCATCTCTTAGCTAATGGCCCATCCTCACGTTTCCTCTGATGGCAGCAGTGAATACGCCTCAGTACCACCAGGGGGCAGTGTGGTCTCAGCTTTAACAAGCCTGAGGCCCACGTCTTTCTCAGGAGGTTGGTCCCCGTAGCTCTGAGGCCTTACATCATGCCCCCCCCCCCCCCTCCCCCCCTCCCACAGGGTGCTTTGTGCTCCCACTGGGACATAGTTACTGTTAACACTTGTAGAAGGTTTTCAGAGTGTTTGTTGGGAGGACAGTAGGTGTGTGTGTGTGTGTGTGTGTGTGTGTGTGTGTGTGTGTGTGTGTGTGTGTGTGTGTGTGTGTGTGTGTGTGTGTGTGTGTGTGTGTGTGTGTGTGTGTGTGTGTGTGTGTGTGTGTGTGTGTGTGTGTGTGTGTGTGTGTGTGTGTGTGTGTGTGTGTGTTCCTTTGGGAGTGTGTACATAACATGCCCAATTACATTTTGAGCCAGTGTGTGAGTTCAGAGTTCATTAGAAGACATACAGGAAGCATAAAATGTCATCTATAATCTTATATAATTTATTATTAGTAAGTCATGTGATTATACTGCAGATATACATTTGTGTTGCTTGGGGTTTAGATGACTGTATTCCTAGCAAAGTTGTAAGTCGTATCTGATTGACTTTGAATGTTCCACCTTCTCCCACCGACAGCCATCCTCTCCCCGGTTCTTTGGCTCGTGGGTTATATAATGAATTTGAAATCCGACTGCGGGAAGTGAGACTGATGCAGGCAGGCAGGAAGAGAGTGTTGAACGGGAATAAACAGGATGTTGTGAACTGATCTGAACTGTTTGCGCAGTTACTTCCTTCCACCGTGTTTGCTTTGATGGCCTGTGAAGTCGTCACACGTATTTCAAAGTCTGAAAATACATTGTTGTATCTCATCTGCAGTCACAGATTGTACTTCAATAGACACACTATGTAAATGATAGGCATTGTTCTCTGCGTTTTTAGCTGGAGTGCTTATTACAAAATGATTTACATTAAGTACAGAATTAAAAACCTCTGGAGTGGGGGCAATTTTGGCTACAATTTTCTTTCATATTATATTTTTGCTTATCTAGTGAATACCTGAGTAATCAAGGTTATATAAGATTAACAGGTTTTTCCTTCAACATGATGTAAAAATCCTGTAAATCCAATGTTGCCACTAGGGGTGGGAATCACCAGAGGCCTAACAATACGATATCATCACGATAATTATGTCACGATGCAATATTGTTACGATTTTAAACATATTGCAATATTCTGCGATATATTGCAATTTAATACCTTTTGTCCAACTTCAGATTTTTTTCCCCAATTTCAAATGATGTCACCAAAAGGGAATGTAGTCAACCTCTGTTTTATTTCTCTGTTTGTTCATCTCACTTCAATTATTTTGCTGCAAAATAGGGTTGTCAAGCAGACAAACTGACCAACGCACATATATAATAAAAGATCGTTACTTGGCGTCTGTTTATCGATACGGTATTGCCACGGAAAATATTGCGATACTACGCTGTATCGATTTTTACCCCCCACCCCAAGTTGCCGTAGTAACGTTAATAGCGTAGGCAGTGTTGGCATCAGTGTCGATGTTGCCAAAGGTCTCCGTTGAGACTGCAACACAACCAACGGGTCAGTCTTTCCTAATGTCTCTGTGTATCGATACAGTATTGCCACAGAAAATATCGCTATACTATGCTATATGCACCCCCCCCCCCCCCACACACACACACACACACACACACACACTTTGGTGTTTGATAAAGGTATATCATCTCGGGGCATACTTTGTCATATTGCCAACCCTACTTGCAGTCAGTGAAAGGGAAAGTTTGAACTTCATGGCAGCACATTATTCCTCTAAAAAGATAAAAACAATGTGCCAGAAACGCGCTGAGAGCTGACCAAAAAAAGCTAGATGCACTCTTATTTAACTCCGTGACAGCAGCATGTTGGAGCAAAGAAAGTACTCTTACAAGGTGTCTAGTTTCAAATCCTATACACACATATACATACACAGATGACTTAATAATACAAATATACAGTACACACACACACACACACAAAGACTTCCTCCCACCATCCATCTTCCACTGGTAGAGCAGCGTGAAACAAGGAAGAACTCGTTGACCCCGGGAGATTCAGGATCCATTCTAATCAACTCCACCACACCGCCGTCTCGCGTGTCGGCACCCCATCCTCCTATTGTTACAGTCAAGGAAACTCAGACCCTGACAAGTGCACCATTACTCCAGAGGACTTACGGTATGGCTTACATACCGTTTGGCGGTCAGTACAGTTTCTGGTGTTACACTGCTGCCCTATAGGAGCAGGAATGCTGCAGCATTATGACGATTATTTTGGGCTTTTTGTTGCCTTTATTTGATAGGACAGCTGATACACAGAGAAGGAGGGGGGGGGGGGGGGGGGATAACATGCAGCAAAGGTCTGCAGGTTGAACTCAAACACGGGCCGCTGTGGTAAGGACTGAGCTCAAGGGCTGGAATGATTAGCCAACAAAAATACTGATAATCAATTAACGTTGAAGCCATTTATCAAGCATAAAAATGTACGAATTATCGCCGCTTCTGTCTTCACAAATGTGAGCATTTGCTGCCTTTCTGTTTTTTTTATATCATTGTAAAAACAAAAAAGGCTAAAAATGACAACACAGACTGATAAAAACTAGATTGTCCGTCCGTGTGTTAGACATCACTGAATGATGAAATGTCATGACACATTTTCTCTCTGAGAGTTATATCAGTGGCCTTTTCTCCCTCAACCTCCACAATTAAGACAAAGGTGTTGCATGAGGCAAAAACCAATTCAGTACAAACAAGTGGATCTCCTGGTGTTTTTCTCACAGATCTATCGCTGTCAATACAACAAAAATAGCCTTTTCACACAGCAGGGAGAACAGCATTCTGTCTGATAGGCAGGGTAAACTGATGGTAAATCTATCTGCCACAGGTAGAGGGATGGCTGGATGTGATGGAGTGTCCTGATACCCTGCCATTCATTCATTCATTCATTCATTCATTCATTCTGGCAGGCAGGGATAAAGGCTATCACCTCTCCGCTCGCAGCACATGTTAAATCCATTATAGCTAATCAACAAGTGCCAAGGGGGGGGGGGGGGGGTGTGTGTGTGTGTGTGTGTGTGTGTGTGTGTGTGTGTGTGTGTGTGTGTGTGTGTGTGTGTGTGTGTGTGTGTGTGTGTGTGTGTGTGTGTGTCTTCCTCTTCTTCTTGAGCTCTCAGGAACTCTTCATGATTGTTAAATAAGCAGATTGTTGACTGGCGGTGGCCTGTTTTATCAGATCTAAACACAATCCTCTGAATCCTCCGAGCAGCACTTGACCCAAGTAGCAAGACATCCTGTTATGGTCTGACACATGAAGGAGGTAAAGAGGGAGAGGATGTAAAGTGTGTGCTTGTGATTGTTTGGGAGCAGGGTTTTCGCGGTGTCTTAAAAAGTCTTACATTTCAAAATCATAATTTAAGGCCTTAAAAAGTCTTACATTTGCTGACAAATTGTGTCTAAATTAATTTGAAACCGGTCATAATTTTCCTACTTCCATGTAACGCTACCTCTAATGCTCATTGAAATGCTATTGCAGCCTTAAGAATGTTGTTTTTTTATTATTTATTTTTTATATTTTTTATTGTTTATTTATTATGCCACTGTGGTACATAGTGATCACCTGGCGGCACACGCCGCTCACTACAGCGCCATTTGCCCGTGGCTGATGGCATATATGCCACTTTGACAGCGGCATAAACCGATCCCCTGGCGGCACTGGCCGCTCATTACACCGACCTGTGCCGGTTGTGTTCCACCGGCACACCGTTTAACGGCATGTGAACGTGGTAACGTTAGGCAACGGTCAGTGACAAACTGTTTAGTAATTTGATATATCCTTGCAGATGTTCCCAAGGTATTAGAGCTAACATCAGCTAACATGGCTATTGTTAGCCTCACTACACTACTAGTACACACGTCTGCAGAGCAGCAAAATTTGGAGAGCCTTAAGGCTACAGTAGTGGCTGAAAGTCGCTTGCATAATTAAATGAAAGACATGTTTACTATTTCCAAAATCGCAAGAGGCTGTGGTTTTTCTTTAAAAGATTTCCAGATGTCTCTCCAAAATGACATTGTCCAGAATCTTCGGCTGGCAAATCAAGTCATGTATCAGAGGGAAGTCTTTTGTAATGTCTGCAAAAAGGACAAAGCGCTTTGGTTGTCCTGTAACTGAAAGGCCGAAGCTCCATCCCTAGTAGAGCAGCACGTCTGGACCCATGGGTCAGTCGTTGATCAAGCCACTGAACTCCCTTTCTGCTCAGTGTTGTAACTTCATCCCCCAACACACATGCACACGGATTTAAGTCAACTGAGTGTCTCTGTTATGGCAACCGCATTACAGAAACACTCAGGAAGATGATGCAAACACAGATACACGAGTACACTCTACAAGCTCGGTTGTCATAACAGAGACACTGATAAGTCTGACTCTGAGCATGATGCAAACACACACACACACACACACACACACACACACACACACACACACACACACACACACACACGCACACACACACACACACACAGCTCGTGCACACAGACGAGGGCTCCACATCAGCGGGGAGAAGCCAAACTCATTATCAAACACAGTCGTGACCCTCCTGGCTCCTCACAGCTCAGAAACATATGGTGATTTCAGCATCTAAGGAGAGGAATGTCTATCTTTAATCACTGCCTGGACCGTATTTGCATAAAACATATGAAAAAAGATGGAAGATGTCACCTTTTCGCAGTTGTGCTATCACATAACTTGAGTCATGCAGTATTGGCAGAGAGGGGGGGGGATAAGACACCTTTATCATTCTTATTGGTAGAAAAGATTTGGGACCTAATAAATTCCCATCAAAGCTCCGACCCACCTTCAACCTGAGCAGAGGTCTAATCAGCCAGAACAACTGAAATCACCTGCGTGGGTGTTCAGAGGCTTTACATTTTTTGGGAGGCTTTTCCGCCTGTAATTGACAGGACAGCTAGGTGAGAAAGGGGTGAGAGAGGGGGAAGACATGCAGGAAATCGTCACAGGTCAGACTCAAACCCTGGACCTCTGAGTATATGTGCGCCTGCTCTACCCACTGGTCCAACCCGGCCACCGGAGGCTTTAAATTTGACTTGGTGAAACTTGTAGAAACCCTGTTTAAACTCCGGTCGATTCAGGAAACATCCTCAGAGCTGCAACCCACAATCAAAATACATTCTTCTTTATTTTTTTGAGTAAAATTCTAATCACACACCCGACAGCCATTTTAATTCCAGAGCTCGCCTCCCTACGTACACGTTCCACCAAAACAAGTTCCTTCCCGAGGCTATTTAGCAGAGGCACCGTGGCTCCGTGCGAAGCTTAGCACCGCCCAAGATGATTGCAATTGGTTTAAAGAAATGCCAATAAACCAGAGCAT
>CM042324.1:28732259-28804759 GCA_023566125.1 Zingel zingel
TTATGAGTCTTAAGTCGGTCATGGGAACTTAGTTTTGGAGCTTGTTTCAGAGAGTTAAGATAAGACTCAGGGATGGGGAGTGGCAGCGGAGCCCAGATTGAGGCGATGTGACTGGGCTTATTTACAAATGAATGCACATAGACAGCAATACCAATACACTCCATGTTCTCTCTTTACCAGCTCATCTGTAGGCTCTCTCGTTTTTAACTATTCTGATTCCAGTTCCGATTCTTCCTTTCCATTCCGGTTCTTATTGATTCTTGATTGTGATTCTTTGAGGGGTGGAGTTGAAACGGGTCACATGCTTATTTCACAGATAATCCATCCATCTTTGTCCGCTTATCCGGTATCGGGTCGCAGGGGTAGCAGTTAGCAGGGGACCCCAAACATCCTTTTCCCAAGCCACATTAACCACCAGATTCTCCGACCAATCTCCCGCTCCATTGTCCCCTCACTCGCGAACAAAACCCTAAGATACTTGAACTCCTTCACTTGGGGTAAGGACTCATTCCCTACCTGGAGAAGGCATTCCATTGGTTTCCTGCTGAGAACCATGGCCTCAGATTTAGAAGTGCTGATCCTCATCCCAGCCGCTCCACACTCGGCTGCAAACCGATCCAGTGAGTGCTGAAGGTCACAGGCCGATGATGCCATCAGGACCACATCATCTGCAAAGAACAGCGATGAGATCCCCAGCCAACCGAACTGCAACCCCTCCCCACCCCGACTACGCCTCGATATCCTGTCCATAAATGCTACAAACAGGATTGGTGACAAAGCGCAGCCCTGGCGGAGGCCAACCCTCACCTGAGACGAGTCCAACTTACTGCCGAGAACCCGGACACAGCTCTCGCTTTGGTCATACAGAGATTGGATGGCCCTGAGAAAGGACCCCCTCACCCCAAACTCCCGCAGCACCTCCCACAGTATCACCCGGGTGACCCGGTCATACGCCTTCTCCAGATCCACAAAGCACATGTAGACCGGTTGGGCATACTCCCAGGCTCCCTTGCGAGAGTGAAGATCTGATCCATTGTTCCACGACCAGGACGGAATCCGCTTTGTTCGTCTTCAACCTGATGTTCGACTATCGACCGAACCCTCTTTTCCAGCACCTTGGAGTAGACTTTACCGGGGAGGCTGAGAAGTGTGATACCCCTGTAATTGGCACACACCCTCTGATCCCCCTTTTTGAAAAGGGGAACCACCACCCCTGTCTGCCACTCCTTAGGCACCGTCCGAGACTTCAATGCAATGTTGAAGAGGCGTGTCAATCAAGACAACCCCTCCACACCCGTAGCTTTAAGCATTTCTGGACGGATCTCATCAATCCCTGGGGCTTTGCCACTGTGGAGTTGTTTAACTACCTCAGCGACTTCCACCAGGGAAATCGATGACAATCCCCCATCATCCTCCAGCTCTGCCTCTACCATAGAGGGCGTATTAGCTGGACTTAGGAGTTCCTCAAAGTGCTCCTTCCACCGCCCTATTACCTCCTCAGTTGAGGTCAACAGCGTCCCATCCTTACTGTACACAGCTTGGATGGTTCCCCGCTTCCCCCTACTCAGGTGGACGAACGGTTTTCCAGAAGCACCTTGGTGCCAACCGAAAGTCTTTCTCCATGTCTTCTCCGAACTTCTCTCACACCCGCTGCTTTGCCTCTTTCACGGCAGAGGCTGCAGCCCTTCGGGCCCTTCGGTACCTTGCAACTGTCTCCGGAGTCCTCTGGGATAACATATCCCGGAAAGACTCCTCCTTCAGTCGGACGGCTTCCCTGACCACCGGTGTTCAAGTGTGACCGCCCCTTGAGGCACCTAAGACCCTAAGACCACAGCTCCCCACCGCAGCTTAAGCAATGGAAACTTTGAACATTGTCCACTCAGGTTCAATGCCCCCAGCCTCCACAGGGATGCACGAAAAGCTCCACCGGAGGTGTGAGTTGAAAGTCTGTCGGACAGGGGCCACTTTCAGACGTTCCAGACTACCCGTTTGGGCTTACCAGGTCTGGGCAGAGTCTCCCCCCACCCCCTGACCCAATTCACCACCAGATGGTGATCGGTTGACAGCTCCGCCCCTCTCTTCACCCGAGTGTCCAAAACATACGGCCTCAGATCAGATGAAACAATTATAAAAATCAATCATTGACCTTCGGCCTTGGGTGCTCTGGTACCAGGTGCACTTACGAGCATCCCTATGTTCGAACATCGCGTTTGTTATAGACAATCCATGACTAGCACAGAAGTCCAACAACAAACAACCACTGTGGTTTAGATCAGGGAGGCCGTTCCTCCCAATCACGCCTCTCCATTAGGGCTGAACGATTTTTGAAAATAATCTAATTGCGATTTTTTTTTTAAATATTGCGATTGCGATTCAATATGCGATTGTTTTTTAAGCTCTTTGTCTTCTGTATTATTCAACAAAGACAAGCAATAAATCATTGTATATTATGAACAACACAATATTAGATTAAACAAACTGTTCTTTCCTGGAGGCCATGCCTGTATGTGATGATGAAATTAGGTGATGCATGAATTTATATGAATGGCATCTTTTGTTTAACTACTTCAATCACAGTAGTATATTGAGCACTGACCGCCTGGTGTAAACATTCATATGAAAGTCAAACAAATCACACAAACTAAAGTGCAGATTGCAGAAATATAAAAACAAATATGTGGCTTTACCACACTTAGTAGTATTTAGATTATTTAGTTTATTGCACATTTTAAATACTGTCTTTGAACTAGACAGTTAAATAAGTAAATAATATATATGAAACGGTGTATTTTTACAGCGAACACAGAGGAGCTGCCTCCAGCCCCCCCCCCCCCACACTCATGAAGTTGCATGCCGTGTGCATGACAGCGTCACAACGTTGCACTTTCTCAGAGAGGCTATCGTTACGTTAGCAGTAGCATGTTGCTGGTGGTCTTGCCGTGGGATTAACTGTACTAATAAAACCGTTGAAACAACGCAGCCATGCTGCATTGAATTTGGTTGTTACCTCTCTCCTCCACTCCATAGATTTATAACGGAGCTAGCTAACTGGAGCTAACCGCTAATCAGAGCTAATCGTTGCTAACCGAGCCTCCAGTTCTGCGTGGCTGTATCCATTAACTGCATGTATGGACTCGAGCCCGAATAAAACCCTTCATTTTATTAAAATGGCTCTAAAAGTTTTAAACTACAACTAAAAGTTGTTTGAATGACAGAAATCGGCTCAAGGTACAGCGTAGCGTTAGCGTGCAAAGTTTATGCTTTCTCTGCGGAATGCAGACTGATTTGCTCTAGTGAGTAACGTGACCAAATCGCAGCCTTTGCAATTAGGAAGTCGCGTTTTAACATATCGCGATATAATTGCAAATGCAATTAATCATTCAGCCCTACTCTCCATGTATCTCCATCATTGCCCACATGCGCGTTGAAGTACCCCAGCAGAACTATGGAGTCCCCCCCCCCTGGAGCCCCATACAGGACTCCATTCAAGGTCCCCAAGAAGGCCGAATACTCCGAACTCTTGTTTGGTGCATATGCACAAACGAGTCAGAGTTTCCCCCCCACAACCCGCAGGCGTAGGGAGGCGACCCTCTCGTCCACCGGGGTAAACTCCAACGTAGCGGCGCTCAGCCGGGGGCTTGTGAGTATCTCCACACCCGCCCGGCGCCTCACACCCTGGGCAACTCCGGAGAAGAAAAGAGTCCAACCCCTATCCAGGAGTACGGTTCCAGAACCAAGACTGTGCGTAGAGGTAAGCCCCACCAGATCTAATTGGTAGCGCTCCACCTCCCGCACAAGTTCCGGCTCCTTCCCCCACAGAGAGGTGACATTCCACGTCCCCAGAGCAAGCCTCTGCCGCCCGGGTCTGGTCCGTCGAGGCCCCTGACCTTCACCGCCACCCATGAGGCAGCGCACCCGACCCCATCGGTTCCTCCCACATGTGGTGGGCACATGGATATTTTATTTTGATTCAATGGAGAGTTGCAGTGTTACCGGGCTTTTTCAACTTAAAATAACGCCACACCTGCCACACCTGCCAAAACCTGCGCGTGTCAAATTTGGAACTGATGATCATATTTAAAACCAAATATTGGAACCGGTTCGCGATGCCCAATCCTACTCATCTGGTCGTTCAAACTCACATTCAAGCTCCGGCACATACTTACACATACACTTACAACTTGCACACAACACACAACACACACACACACACACACACACACACCAGATGCTGTGAGGACTGTTTCCAGACAGGGTGTATCTTCTCTCTGCCATGCCTGACTTGTGCACTGAGCCTGTTAGAATACCAAGCAGATCAACAAACACATTCCCAGGATATCCCGACACTGAGATGCAGGTCTCAGAAAGTTTACGAGTTTATATTTGGACTATTTCTTAATAATAAATAAACCTGTTATGTTGAGTTTGTTCCGAACCTGTAAAAAACTATTGTAGAGGCAATTCTTTTCTTGCTCTGAGTTAGTGTTGTGTGGCTTCATTCTCATGGAATTGTCAATCAGAAGTTAAAATCCTGCTCTAGTTCTAGCTGGCTACAAAATAGTTTATATTTAAAAAACATATTCATTTAGTCTTCTTGTACAACAAGAATCACCTGCAGTACCAAGACTACTGTACGACAATGATAAATACATAAAGCATACTTATCTTCCATTCATAAGGTTTTGCGAAAAAAGGCTAAAATAAAATCTCACAATGCAGCATTGTTCAGTTTGAGTGCTTCCCAAACCAAGCAGTGTACTTTACACTTGCAGTGTACAGCATTTATCAACCTGAGACTGCCTGCCCGGGTCATCGGGTCTTCTAGGATGCTTCGGTAATGTATTACAACATTTACAGGAAAGAGATGAACACCTTATGCATTCAAATGACACAAATATAAAATAAATACAACTAAAACTGGACCTACAACTTCTTCGAGCTCCTTTGTCAGCTATGAAGTTGTATGTGTTTCTACTTAGTGGTAAGCAATATGGATAAACCCCTAACCCTAACCTCAGTAAGTATTCTGTAAAGTATTATTAAAAAACAAACTGTTAATAAGTAAAATCAGCATACACAGGGTTTCTGCTGGGTCTTAAAAAGTCAAAAAAGTCTTAAATTTCAAAATCGACATTTTTGGCCAAAAAAAGTCTTAAATTCACTAAATTATTGTGTCCTAGGTTTTAAATCATTTTCAACAGGTCTTAATCTTCCTATGTCCATGTAACTCTACCTCTGCTTCTGTAGCGCTTTTAATTCTGTGGTGTTAATAATTCACTGTATTAGGACTACAAATGAGACCAACATGCATCTTATATTTCAGCCAGTCTAGACACCAGTCCTATAATGCCATTGAGGAAATCGGGGAATTGTTTCAGACGATGTCTCCGGACTCTGACATCTGACTTTTTTTTTTCTTCTTTTTTTTATGTCGTGATAAAAAGTCTCACATTTCATTCATAATGGTCTTTAAAAAGTCTTAAATTTGACTTGGTTAAACCAGCAGAAAGACCAAGAAGACAATTGGCAGCTGAGGTGTCAGCTCTACTGGTGATACTTGTAAAGCATACAGTATGATGCCTTCAGTGGATACCTCTCTAGTCAACATAGTGAATTCATAAAGGTGACTTATTCAATGGCTACCTTTTTGTTTACAGCATTGCTTCAGACTGGTGAAGGATAAATGTATGAGACGTCTGTTTTCTGCCGACATCTTTCTGTCAACCATGCAGCGTCTTTTCAAAAAAAGATCACAGCCAGACAAGACAGGATCACATGCTCGCCTCTAATCCCTTCTCAATCCCTAATGCAACAGAGACGTGTCACAGACAGCCTTTTGTTCACACAGCAAATTAGCCCGTTTGCTTGCTCTGTCCTCGCGCCTTCGCCTCCGACAATGGCCATTGTGTAAGCTATCGTTGTCAGATTTCTGCTGTCTGTGCGAGAGTAAAAGTGCTTATTTCAACAACAAGCCAGCACCACTCTCCTATTCCCCTGGCACTCTGTATCGATGCCTCTTAGGATAAGCATAGCTTTGCAGAGGGTGGATAATGTGCTTTAGTTTCCCTAAATGATAGGAAATGTATAGGATCTCAGAAGAAGAAAATGCATTATTAAATGGACCATCTGTTGTTTGGGTGCACTTAAACTATGCATTTCAAGAGGTTGGCTTGTAGATGGACATTAAGGCTCTTTGAAATCCTGACACAACTGAAAGGTCTGTGTTGCCATGTGTTTTTAGTTAAATGAAATGAAAACAAATGTATTGTTATTACAAAGTACAGGTAGTATTGTATTTATCTCATTTAACATATTGTAAGATTTTGTATCAAAAGGCCAAGAATCGTAGTGCAAACAAAGCCAGGGTCCAGATGATTGGGTCAACTGACATGGATTGTTTTATGCAAAAGAAAGAAGAGTTTTTGACAATGCAAATAACAGAGAAGACTATTTGTCCTACACCGGTTGTTCTCAGGAAACTGGCATAACAATGCGTTTGTTTGGCGATTTAACATTAGGTAATGCATAATTGGGTTTGAAGCCCGGGAGGAAGATTAGTTCACACAGCACTGAGTGAAATATTGGCCAATACAAGCCAGTGTAGTCCCAAATCACCCTGTGGCTCTCGTTCAGTGGAGTGCTAAAAGTTGCAGGCTGTTGTAGAAAAGTGAACCCCAAGCATACTGTGGTAGAGGTCTGCCTGATTCGTGTTGGTTTAGAAATACATTTAAATACCTTAAAGGCCCTTTGAACTCTGTCGAGTGTAAAAGGACGGCTTTGGGTGGAATATAGAGTGATTTTGACACCACTGAAATGCACTGTAAAATAGGGCTAGGCAATATATTATTTTATTGATATCGTGATATGAGACTAGAGACAGTCTTAGATTTTGGATATTGTAATATCGCAATATAACACAAGTGTTGTCTCTCCTGGTTTTACAAGCTGCATTACAGTAATTATGTCATTTTCTGAACTTACCAGACTGTTCTAGCTGTTGTATTATTTGCCTTTTCCCACGTAGTCATCAAATTCACGTTACTGATGATTATATAACAATCTAAAAATATTGCAAAAATATTTTGTGAAAGCACCAAATGTCAACCCTACAATATCGCCGCAATATCGATATTCAGGTATTGGGTCAACAATATCGTGATATTTGATTTTCTCCATATCACCCAGCCTTACTGTAAAATATGAAGCAACATACTGGAGATGGTTAGCTTAGCAAGACTAGAAACAGTGGGAAACCGCTAGCCTGGCTCTTTCCAAAGCTACAAAATCTGCCTACCAGCACCTCTAAAGCTCACTAACTACCACCTGATACCTCATTTGTTTGTCTGGTGTACAGGATTATGTCAAGGACAAGAGCAGTGGCTTCCTGGAGTTAGTTCCTGGATCTTTCCCTCTGTTTCCATTCTTTTGCTAACTAAGGCTACATTGCTTCGTTCTGGTTTTAAAACCAATATCTCTTGCTACGTTTTACCCCTCACGTTCACACTGTTTTGAAGTTTCCGAGCCTCTAAATCTGCGGGGTTGTGTTGCAGTCTCAACGGTCGCAAATGGAGTCCTTTGGCAACACTGATGCCAATGTTTCTCCGCCTGATTGGGTCTTAACGGTCATGACGTCTCATTCTCTGAGCCTAAGCTACTAACGTTACTGTGGCAACTACTATGCTGTCTCCTGTTTACACCGGCACGCGCATGCCCGGTATATGAAAATGTTGATAAGATATGGGGTTTGGGCGTGTTAAAGCAGTTACCTACCGGGCCGAATAATCGGATGTCGGACCGTCTGGCGAGGTCAGTGACTCGAGTCTGTTCGGTGTGTTCTGTGCCGTCGTCCGTTGGAGGAGCTGTTGGCCTTCATTTTGGCCGACCTGACATGCTCAGTCGGAGACAGGACAGTAGGGAATTACCCGGAAATGACTAACAGGATGAGCGTGACTAAGCCTCTCAAAATCTGACGAAAATCTTTTAAACTGACCTTTGTTGAGCTGAAATGAAGACAGATTCAGCAATTGCACGGCCTATTTCTCTCTTAAAATGTTCTCAGAAACACGTTTCGGTGAACTGTTTTAGTACAATATGAGATCGTATTCTGAACAAGTTGCTAGTAATGGCCGTTCGAAAAATCCAGAAGCAGCAGCCAGACCCACATGATGCGTTCATCCAATCAGCTGCAGGTTTTCATTTTTTGGGCGACAATACAGATTAGCGCCCCCTGCTGTTATGGAGACGTATTACGTCTCATCTCTTCGGTGTGTTCCGAGGCACTTTTTTGATCAACTCGGGGAGACTGATCAGTCCAACTAACTTTTCTGCCGACGGCCGGCCGTCTGGTCGGTCTGTAACTGCCTTTACTTTAAATGGAGATTAGTTTTTCCCCTTGATCTAAAAGCAAAAGATCAATTTTGGCTTAAAGTGCTTATATTATGCTTTTTGCCTTTTCCCCTTTCCTTTATTGTGTTATATATCTTTTTTGTGCATGTTATAGGTTTACAAAGTGAAAAAGCCCAAAGTCCACCCCAAAGGGACTTACCATCTCCAACAGAAAACACTGTTCACAAACTGCTCCAAACAGCTCTATTGTAGTCCAGCCTTTACTTCAGAGACAAACGTGGTCACTTTGGAACACACGTTATAATGCTCGCCTAGCTGCTAGCGTGGCACTCCCTCATACTCTGCCTCTGACTGGCTAGTAGTCCTTACCTAGATACTGTCAGGGCACGGCCTCATACTCTGCTTCTGACTGGCTAGTAGTCCTTACCTAGCTACTGTCAGGGCACGCCCTCATACTCTGCTTCTGACTGGCTAGTAGTCCTTACCTAGATACTGTCAGGGCACGGCCTCATACTCTGCTTCTGACTGGCTAGTAGTCCTTACCTAGCTACTGTCAGGGCACGCCCTCATACTCTGCTTCTGACTGGCTGGTAGTCCTTACCTAGGTACTGTCAGGGTACGCCCTCATACTCAGCTTCTGACTGGCTAGTAGTCCTTACCTAGCTACTGTCAGGGCACGCCCTCATACTCTGCCTCTGACTGGCTAGTAGTCCTTACCTAGCTACTGTCAGGGCACGCCCTCATACTCTGCCTCTGACTGGCTAGTAGTCCTTACCTAGCTACTGTCAGGGCACGCCCTCATACTCTGCCTCTGACTGGCTAGTAGTCCTTACCTAGGTACTGTCAGGGCACGCCCTCATACTCTGCTTCTGACTGGCTAGTAGTCCTTACCTAGCTACTGAGCATGTGCAACTCCCAACAAAGATGGAACAGAAGTGAGAGGTCTCACTCTGTAGCTAAAACAGAGAGCTCAACACACAGGGTGAAAAAAGGAGCTGCAGCAATGTGCAGTACAACAAAAATATGTTTTTTTTTTAAAATTAAACCACATAAACCTATTCTGGTACAACCTCTAAATACAATTATGAACCTGAAAATAAGCATAATATGAGCACTTTAAAAATCTGCTTAAAAACCAAAACGTATCAATGTAAATGTAGCACAAGCTAACCTGCTGCTGACTGTAGCCTCATATTTACAGTAGGGACACGAGAAAGCTATCAACCTTTTCACCGAGCTCTCTGCAGGGAGGAGAGTTATACTCTTTTCTTCCTGTTGAATGTCTTTGAGGGCAAATTGATCCTGTAGGAAAGACGGCTCTAATGTCCAAGTCAATGTTCTACTATGGAGTCAATCTGTTCGACCAACTGTTGTATTTGTGAAAACTGAACTAACTTTTTTTCTTCTCTTTTTCCTCTTCTCTCATTCTGTTGGCTGTTCCCATCTTCCCTTGAACCTGGTCCCCACTCTCGTCCACGCAGGTAAGTCATTCTCCTTCTCCTCACACTAATGTTTGAACTCACCTGTCTTCTGGAACTCTCCACCACACTCCCCCCCCTTTTTGTTTAGTTTTTTTTACAATTCCCTCCAGGATTCAGTCTGCTATAAACTTCTAGTAGTTTAGATTTAGACATCATCAAAGATATTTTCTCACTTATTGAACAGTACCCACTGCACCCTGCTATTAAAAAGTAATACACATATGTAGCATGGTAGTAAAACAAAGAGAACATGCAGAGCAGTCACACCTCGCTCCACCACATTCACACTCTGTACCCCATAAAGTGGAGAGATTGCTTAAAGCTTTAGTGCGAAACTTATTGATATTAATAAACGTCTGTTACATAAAACTAAACACGTTAGCTTTAATGGATGGATTGAGGAAGTGGAAAGACTCTGACCACTCACTACACTAAAACTTGAATGAATAGAATAATTTAATGTTTTATTTCGAGCAACAAAAAAGCAAAAAAACTTAAAAGACAAGACACAAAGTATCCCGCTATATAAAAAAAAGAAAAAGAAAAAGCAAGAATAAGCACAATAAATAAATAATTACTCTTAAATCAGGGGTAACTTCAACGTTATTTAAGCCAAGGACCCCTTAACTGAGAGAGACGGAGTAGGGACCCCCTACTACATATTAAAATGGGCTTACAGTTACGTGTAGGGTGGCTTAAAGCCTTTATACATACCTTTTTGGCATATCACACGAAGCTATTAAAATAATAATTGTTGGCATTATTTTATAAATCATGTTTAAATGTTAAATCATCCTCAGGATGAACCGGATCTGTGGTGGCTACCTTAGTGACTACCTTACCTATAGGCCAGTAAGCCTATCATCAATATTTGCTAATAATATGTCACATTCATGTTGTACCGGTGTCAATATTTTTTGAACGATACCCAGCCCTAGTTCTGCGACTTTACTTTCTTTCTGTTAATTGTTGTCAACTTTTAACAGCTGTTTTCCAGCTTCACAGCTGTGTTGCAGGGATGAAAGTAGAATTGTCTATCACAGATACAGTGTGTGAACATAACCAAACTTTTGCTTCTCTGCGTTTCTGCTTTCCCGGAACCCATATTCACCCTCTACATTTCTATTTGAATGTTTGGCAGGCAGACAGAGAAATTGATACACAGACAAACAGACTCCATCACTGGCCCCTAGAACACAGACCACAGCCGCCAACACTGCACCTCCAGTCGGAGGAGTTGTGTCTGTCTGGCCTAATCCCAGCCCAGGTGGGCTCAGGAGTCGCCAGGGTGCACGGGGCTCTGCCACAGCTCTCTGCCTTATTGATTTGTGTCATTCGGTCTCGGCGGCGACTATGATGTGACAGTTTCATTTGAGCTGTGCTTATAGAGCCTTTAATTAGATTTCAGTGCCGGGGCTCCTCTCCTGGGGACAGAGGCGGTGAAAGGGAAAGAGATTTGATGACGGTTTGGGGGAGATGTGTCTGTGAGAGAGAGACACCGGGGTACTTTTAGAGTAAGAGCTCACTTCTGTGTTGGTGTGTGTGTATATATAGTCAAGTCAACTTTATTGTCAATTCTGCAACATGTGCCAGACATACAGAGCAATTGAAAATACGTTTCTCTCCGACCCATGGTGCGATAAGGACACCTACAACAAGTATAATATAAAAGATGAGAAATATATACAAATAAAGATTAAAAGGATAAGTAATTAAAAGTTCTTGGGGGCAGAGGGGAGGGGAGGGAGAGAGGGGAGGGTGTTAGGTAGGTTGTTATTATATATAAGATATACTTAATTGTCCCCAAAGGGAAATTTGTTTTGGACACTGTTCGTTCCGCAGCTTTACACAAATGCTATGACACAAATACAGAAAAAATAAGCATCTCTCAACACATACTCTCATGCAACACAAACATGCTTTTATATACATTAGACAGGTACCTATATAGAGAGCACATTAACTACTCCTTTCATTGGCATTTTTAGTAGAACAACTCCGTCAACTGCATTCTCTGCATTAAGTATAGCAAAGCCCTTGCACAATAAGATATTGCACAACTAACATATTTCCCAACCCCATTAGCTTACGTATTGCTCAAATGACATAATGCACTGACATAATGCACAATTATGTAGTTATTATGTAGGTTAGGACTCATACATTGCAGAGATTTGTGTGTGTGGTGTGGGTGTAAGTGATAGTCTCCAACAGGAGAAACCCTGACTCCCGCTCCATCTTGCCCTGGATTAAAGCCTAAACTTGCAGCTCTAATACCGACCGCGTCTCAAATCCACCCGCTCTTCCCTCTGACTTAGCAGGAGCACTTTATAATCTCAAGTGCTATATCTGTCGTAATGAGAAAGTCTCTCTCTAAAGCCACTGCCGCCCAGGTTATTATCTATGCAAACGTCAGGTCTCCAAGCGTCAACAGTGGTCTTTAAAACAGCTAGAACAGCATGGGGAGTGTTAAAGGAGCACTTTAACAGAAACAGCTTCCAAATAAATAGAGAGTCAGGTAGTAGTTAAAGTGGGGTCGACTGGGCAGATACCGATTCTTGGTAGTTAATGAAACAGATAACCGATATTTGGAACCAATGTGCATTTACAGTAATAATGAAAATCTCTTAGTCAAAATTAACATTTTGGAATGTTACAAACTCCAACAAAAGTTTGTTTAAATGCTTTTAAGCAATTATTAGTTTGTTTAAAAGTTTTGCAGACTGCTAACAGAGCTGTAACGGAACCAAAGTAGCGCACTTTTTAATTCATTAACTTTATCGGTGAAATATAACACCGATAAAGATAATCTGCAAATTGCCAAATATCAGCCCAGTTAATCTGCCAGACCTGTTGTCACTCTCTAATGATGTATCTACCAGTCTTTAAATACAGGGACCAACATTAGACATGCGATGCTGTGAAACGCTGTTTACAGCAGAACCGTCTATGTCTTGAATCATGATGACCTGACAAGGTTTCCTTTTTATCGTTGAGAGAAGTGGCGCTGACACAAGCAGTGATTCAATCAATCAATTTGTAATTTTTTAAGCAAAAATAGTGACCGAATGCTTCATATTCTCTGGTTCCAGTCTTTTAAATGAGAGGATTTGCTGTCTTTTTTTTGTCTTATATCATCGTTAACTCAAACAATACATTTATAGAAGTCCCCATGGGCTCTGGAAAGATGTGATGGTCATTTTTTCACTATTTTATTTCTTTGTCAAAGACTAAACAATAATACTCGATTCATCTTAAAAAAATAAATAAGGAGTTCCATGACCTGAAACCAGATAAGCAGTTGAAAATGAAACTCATGCTTATCAGTTACTATTATACTGGCAACAGGAATGAAAGGCCTTTTTGTAAAACACAGTAATAACCGACAAACAAGTCTAAAACTTACCTAGTAACTAATTCAGTTAGGTAGGCTTGTTTCTGCAGTCTTCCCTTTGGGCAGCTTAGAAAAAGCAGCAATGACATAGAGCATTTGTTTCTTTTCTTTTTTCAACTCCAAGGGTACATAAGCAGCACACCTCAGCAAACCCATTGGAACCAATTAGAATAATGCACCCATTACTGCTTCAAACCAAGCCATGTGAGATGGCCACCTTGGAGACACTTTATAGGTCCCTTGTTGACCAGAAATAGCCTTCACAGGTTGAATCATTTGTGTTGTTGCAGTGGGACTTAAAGCTAATTGACACAGCAACGCATTCAATGATAACATCTGCAGTTTATATTTAACAACTCTGTGTGACCGCTCTTGCTTGACTCACTTGCCAAAACTCATTCATTTATCACAGTTTGTGTGCATGTGTGTAGAGTGTGTGGGAGGTCTCAAACTGCCGTTAATCCCGGCAAAGTTCATCCTCTCCTATTTCAGTCATAATATTGCCTAATCCAAATAAGGAGCTGGCATAATGAAACCATATGAGATGTAATTACTATCAAATGGAGTCAGGTTTTCTAAAAGCATCAGCAGAACTATAATTTTTCATTAAGCGGCCGTCACTCCTGAGGTGCTCCCTTGGCCCTAAATTACAGCGAGGCTTAAGAGACCTACGCCTGGCTGGAGAACGACTTTGTATGTGGGTCAGTCTCACATCTCAAGGTTTCAAATCCTCGGCCAGACATGTGCACATAAAGTCACAGATGCCTCCAAATGACACAGACATGCGGTTTGAAAGTATCCCCGAGTCTTCCATTGCACTAAGTGTTCCTGCAGATTTTACAGGGCACAGCAAGGAGCTTACACAGCTAGTATTAGTGGTTACGTACCTCTGCGGCTGCTTTTATACAAATATGGACTTAATGTGTATGGTGGGGTACTGCCTGCATAGCTTAGTGATTATGATTGTTCTGCAAATATTCTTTAATGAATCCACCCTATATACTGTAGTACTTAAAGGCTGTTGAAAATAGGGTTTGGGTATTGTTTGGATTTTTGCTGATACCGGTGCCTTAACAATGCCTGAACTGATACTTTTAAAAAAGATTAAAAAAAAGGAGCACAAAACGACAGTTGGCTTGTTTATTGCTAAGGCCATTAAGTCAAAACTAAATGATTTATTAAAAATGTAATAACAACTTATAACACTAACTTATTTCACCAGTAAATTGCTGGTAAACGACAAAAACAAGCACTAAATGGGAAAAGGGTATTTTACAATAACTTTGAATGCACCGAGAGGCTGGCGAGGCGAGTTTAAACGCACTGTCTGTGTTGTTTTTCTGACAACGGCAGTGACCATAGTGCTAGTTTGTGTCTTTAGCTGCAGACTGTTGTACGTCCCAGTGTTGGAATCCTCTACAGTGAAATACAGTCACACTTTACACCGTTTAGCTGTCAGCATTTTAACAGTGTTTAATCCAGCAACTAGCTAACGTTAGGCTAACATTACCTTCTGCCAAGTGTAGTGTTAACTAGCATCATGTATAGCAATGCTTCTGTTGGCTCTTAAGTCTGTTTCGGAGCATCAGAGAGCAGCGCAGGCATTAAATTGGCACTGATATGAGGCACCAAAATCCGCGGTGCCATATTGGCACTGGGTCTCGGTACCCAACCCTAGTTGAAAAGCATTCAGTAGCAATGCACGTTGGGTTTTCTGGTGTATTATTATTATTATTATTATTATTATTATTTTTGGAAAACTGGAAAAATCTAGAGAATGTGATGCCAAGCTGGCTTGTCTCCTTCTCTCCACCAATATGTATTATCCATATCTGAGCTGAGTGCAACTAACTCACAGGATTGACCAGGGACTGTCAAAACAGACTCGGGTAGAGTAGCAAGAGTAGAGGCAGGTTCAGTGAAAGTAGGTGAACAGTACAGTATAATATCTGCCCAATCGTGTTCAAGTTTTGGTGTCTCACCTGATAGCAAAATTGTCCTTCATTCTAAACTATCCCACTGCCATTCACCAAAGCACGGCTTTAGAACTGGAGTTGGTCCCCAGATTATCCTCCAACATGTTTGGTTATAATGATATTGGCCAATCTCCCTGGGGGATTAATGCAGTCTATCATAACAGATGACTGGGGTTCAATCCTTTCTATGCTAGCAAACACACTGAAAAGCTGCCAAATGCACTGATGCTGTTCTGACTCTGACTTCCGATCGGAGTTGTAACATAAAAAACACATGGTTATTGTTGTCTTTAAAAACAACCATTATAATAAAAACATTTGTTTTGCCCAGACAATTTGGGATTTTAGACCAATGCCTAAATAAGTATTTGAATAAAATGAAATAAATTGATATACTGACAGATATTCTATTTACACAAACACTTTTTTTTTGTCATTTTTGGCAGTGATTTCCAAATTTGGTCTTTACAACGACCTACTGAGGAAGGATACTTTACAGTTGAACAATAAACTCTAGTATCAGAGATGACAGTATTAACTGTAAGAAGTCGATTGATTTGACTCACATATAACTGTATGCCTTTATTTTATCAAGTGTCGTTCTGACGGTTCAAAACAACAGTTGTAGGGACCACTTTCTAAGCCTGAAAGGTGAATTTGCACAGTAATACTCTAACATATTCAGTTGTTGGAAGCACTCTGACTTAATCACGAGAAGTCATGAGATGAGTTATGGACGTGGATTTTTGGAGTAGACGCCTGGTCTTTTAATAGATACGATAAATACAGACAGTATGTACTGTATAAAATCCGTCTCTCTTACTCTCTGTCTGTCTGTCATGAAACTTCATCCTCCTTCCTGCCTATCGCCCATTTTCTTTCTCCCTCTGCCTCCCCCTCACTTCACTTCTTCTTAAATTTAGCTGATTTATTGCTAAAACGGAGCAGTTTCCTCTAAACTGACGGCCGTTTCATTGTGCAACAGAAAACTGCGCCAGCGCTCGAGCCTTGCCAGCTGTGTTGACACACACACACACACACACACACACACACACACACACACACACACACACACACACACACACTTGAACTCACGCTAGGCTAACCCTTCCAACTAGCACCACTTGTCCCGGGCTGGGCCAAAGGAGTGACAGAGTAATTCCCGGCAAAGAGAGGGGGAAGCTGTCCAGTTCACCGTGTTCTGAGCCTCCTAGCCAGACTCTGTGAAGAAACAACTCGAAGCACTGTCTGTTTAATCCCGAGAGCTCGCTCCCCCTCTGCCGGGTCTTTCTCACGGGCGGTTTGTCTGGCCTCTTTTCTTCTTTTACCCACGTCCCTGGCTAACCGCATCGTCTCCTTTCTCCCTGTCCTTTTTAAAAAAAAAAAAAAAAAAAAAAAAAAAATTCCTATTCCTTCCTTTGCTTTCTCCCCTCTCTGGCATCTTCCATATATATGTATCCCCTTTATTTCCCATCCCCAGGCTTCCTCTCATCAACCCTACCTTCTCTCCTTTCCTACTCCCCTCCATTTTTCTTTCCACCATCACTATCCTCCTCTTCTCCCTCCCTTTCACTGTTGACATTTCAAGCTCTTTTTAGCACAGCCCTACATCCATTAAATGTGCAGCCTGTTTCCTCTGTAGTGTCATGGAGGTTAGATGAATAACTGTTTGTTGTCCTGAAACAGACACAGCAGAAAAAACAAGACCTCTGACAGACAGTACGGTACAATGCAGGGTCATGCAGAGGATCATGTTTGGTTAACATTAGTGCAGCATGGGCTCTGTTGTGGGGTTATGGATGATTTATGAGAGTGACAGTGAGGGATTGACGCTTTTAAGATTCAAAGTTCCATAATAGGAGCTAGTTTTGTTACTTGATTTTAGACTCATTTAACAAAATATTTGAATAATACAGCCCATGAACGTTTGTACTGGAAGGGCTGAAACTATTATCTGGCAGCTAACGGGGGGGAAAATAACTCTGAGATATTGTTTAAGATAAAGTAATGTCCCCCCCCCCCCCCCCCAATAATCTAAGTTGTAATTATTTTCTTTTGCAGAAATGCTTGTTGGGTTTTTTGAGTCCAGGTCATCAAGTTTGAACTAATCTGATTTATCTCAGCTCAGTGTAAGTTCAGGACGAGAGCTGCAGTTTACTTCCAAAAGCTATTAAGCCCTTATGTTCATACACAGGGTGTCCTACTTAATTAAACATATGCACACACACACACACACACACACACACACACACACACACACACACACACACACACACACACACACACGTTCACACACACAGTCACACGTTCACACACACAGTCACATTTACAGTGGCAGTGTTACCTGCAAAGTGTTGATTAGTCCCATGGAAAACAGGTAATTGAAGCTAAATGGCTAAATATAGCCCTCAGAGTGATTAGCCCTGATAGCATGTGATGTATGGTGCTCGTTAGTGGTGCACCCTGCTCACCTACACACACACACACACACACACACACACACACACACACACACACACTCTCTGTATGGTATAGCTATTCATTTAAAGGAATACTCCTCAGATTTCAGCTGTATTTTGTCTTGAATGGAAGGTGTGATCATGCAAGCGCTTTCTCCATCACAGAAGCTAAATCTTAGACTGGGTTATTGCAAGGCCAGTCTTAGGTTTGCTCTTAGTGTAATTAGTCTAATGTGTAGACGGCGTTTGGCCAGGCTAGCTCAAAGTAAGGGTTAAACATCTCTTGAACACTGCCAATCTGTGACACCCACTGGCAGCTAACAACAGATACGGCTCACTAATAATGTGCAGTGAACAGTAGGGGGGTAGGTATAGATGAGTATTTCTGGTTAGAATGTCCCTGTCCCTTCCGGGAGGCTTGAACTGACCCTTCCCAATGGCACAACAGCAGTTGTGTTTGCACATTTACATTAGAAAGGGCACATTTGCGAGTCAAATTATTGAGCAATTGGACCGACTGCTGGGATACAATAGTCTTTTTATATATATATATAAACTTTATTTGATCTGGAAATTAGATTGATATAAAGATCTCATTTGCAAGTGAGACCTGAGTACAAATTGAAATATTTGAATACATTTCATTTAGAATAAAGTCTGATTAGTTTTAGAAGACAGTGATACAAGGCTTATTTTAGTATGGAAGTTCACTACCGTTCATACAGCATTACAGTCAGGGCTTGACACTAACTTTTTTGCTCACCAGCCACTGTGGCTATTGCTTTTCCAAAGCTACTAGCCACTCAGCATTTTCACTAGCCGCTATTTTGTGGGAAATTACGTTTTATTTGAATAAAATTGACTGGTGCGCTAAAATTAACTTGAAGAACCAGATATACAACCCTTTTTAAATGTAAATGAGCACCGTAAACACCCAAGTCAAGACTAGTTAAAATGTATAACACTGCAGTCATCAAATATTCAGCTTTGATTTTATAAACCACATCATTTCTCTGTACTTCTTCTACAAACCTGTACAGACGCAACCGTTGCCTCGGCTTGCCAAGTCGTGTCCGAGCGTTGAACGGAGTTCTGGGGGATATTTTACGGGATCGGTGCGGCTTGATGGTCTGTGCCACCGTACGGGCCGCCGTACTCCGGCCGTGGGCTTCACACTGGGTCACGGCTGTGTTGCTGTGTCGGGCGGAGGCACAGTGGCACAGTACTCCAGCCGCCAGTGTTACAATATAAAGGCACGCCACCCGCCAAAGTGGCTAGTGAGAGTGAGTTTGTTACACGCACACTGCCGAAAGCTACCCGCATTTTGCGGGTTGGCGGGTGCTAATGTCAAGCCCTGATTACAGTGATGCTAAGTGGATACATACATCATTAACAGAAATAACAGACAAAGACTTTTAGGACTAAAAAGTATGTTGGCTTTGTCAAAAAGTTTGCAAGGCATAATTTGTCTTTTAGTTTGGTTCGAGCCAATTTGATGGATGTGATTTGTTCCATATACCCAGAGTAACTTGAGTGCATTTCAGCAGCCTCAGTGGGAAATGAGGCTGTACCCATGGCAGTGGTAGTACTTCGCTCTACCTGTCAAGCCAGAGGACAATCTCCTTTTACAGAGGTTTCAGAAATGGGTTCACCGTGCTATATCAGGTGTTTGGCCATAGGAAATAGTTTCTCTCTGTGTGTGTGTGTGTGTGTGTCTCTCTCTCTCTCCCTCCCCCCCTTTTCTGTGCTGTACCTACATCTATCAGCTTTCAGCAGCTTGAATTAAACACACTTTTCAACGTGCTGCAAGACTGTCGGCACTCTTCAACCGTGTTTTTTTTAAAGCTCCGATATCCAGAATGGTCAGTTTAGCTGTTCCAGCTGAGTGACGGAGCAGCTGGGGCTAACTTGAGAACAAGGATTTTCAATTTTGACAATGAAGACAGAGGCGACAACAGCAAAAATGGAATTACAGGTTTCAGCCTGAAACAAAACTCCTTAGTGGGAGCCACTAAAGAAATACTTTGATCCTGCATTCGTACTCAGACAGGCTAGCTGATTCCCCCTGCTTCCAGTCTCTATGCTAAGCTAAGCTCAGTGGTGGAATGAAACCAAGTAATATACTCCTGTACTGTACTTAACTACAAATGTTGAGGTACTTACTTGCTGAGGTACTTTACTTGAGTCTTTTCTTTTCATGCCACTTTCTACTTCTACTCCGCTACATTTCAGAGAGAAATATTGTACTTTTTACTCCACTACATTCATCTGTTACAGCTTTAGTTACTAGTTACTTTACACATTAAGATTTCTGAACACAAAACACATGTAGTTTATAAAATCTGTTTTATTATAAATGAAACTACCCAACAATATAACGGCCTCCAGCTGAAATGATTTGACCCTTGACCCTTTTTCACGCTTTAATACTCTCTTTCATTCTGCATTGAGTACTTTTACAAGTACATTTTTCTGATGATACTTACATACTTTTACTTAAAGCTTTAGTGTGTAACTTTATGATATTAATGAACGTCCGTTACATTCAAGCCATTGCCAGATGAGTTGCTACAAAGTTAATTAAGACTATCAGCTCCACACAACTCTCTCTGGATTTCTCAGTGTGACTATGTTCAGAAGATTGTGGCGTCCGGTGACTTTCCCACGCAGAAACTCGAGTAAAGATAATGACCTCTTCTGAAGAGTCCGTCATGTTGTTTTAATCCTCCGTGTCCTCCTTGGCTACTAGTAACTGCGTGGAGGAGGGATCACGGAGGGCTTGTATCATGTGGATGCGCTGACAGTGTTGTTGTCATTACTTAGAATTCCTCATGGGGGAGACAGAAACTACACACTACAGCTTTAAGTAACATTTTCAGTGCAGGACTTTTTATGTGTAACAGAGTATTTGTTACAGTGTGGTATTAGTACTTTTACCTAAGTACATAATCTCAATACTTCTTCCACCACTGGCTAAGTTAATCACACTCTGGCTCCAGCTTCACACCAGTGAGTGGTATCGATCCAACTCTCGGCTAGAAAGAGAATAAGCGTGTCTTTTTAAAGGCTTGACCTATTTCTGGATTTATTTTATTTTTATTAATCAAACCTAAGATGGAAAACGTGATAAAATTAAAAAGCCCCCTAAAAAGGAATCTGTGTAGGTTAAAAAAAAAAAAGGGTTAGGGTTAGAAAAAAACCCAATACAACAAAGAAATTATGCATTTAAACATAATCACGAGCATTGTTTGCATCAGGTCAGTTTCTTCTAACTACCAGACATGGCTGTAAACGGTTGTCTCTGTTCAGAAGCCTTCCACCAGTAAAAGTTCAGCACAAAGCGGTGCAACAAGGGCAACATCTTTCAGGAAATACGAGTCACAACTCAGCACTCTTGTAATTTTGGAGAATGAATCACCTTCAGTGCCTCACTCCCCCCACCATACTCCCCCATACTCCCCCGCTCTGTCTGATTGCCGTTTGCACTTTGTCAGTTTGGCCTGGGCTCAGAAGGCCCTGTGCCCCCCCCCCCCCCACACACAAGTTTTCTATTGTCTGGATTAAAGTGAAATTGATAGCGGGTCAACATGCTAAGTGTAATTGCTCTACATCATCCTCAACTCCTTTACAATGTCACCCTAAATCTGTGTTTGCTCCAACATAATTGTTGTGTGTGGTAGAGTTGGGCGATGTGGGAAAAAATCCAATATTACAATATTTTTGACCAAATACATCAATGGCTATTTTGCGATGATATTGTAGTGTTGACTATTGGTGCTCTCACAACATATTT
Source organism: Zingel zingel (assembly GCA_023566125.1). Classification (NCBI taxonomy): domain Eukaryota; kingdom Metazoa; phylum Chordata; class Actinopteri; order Perciformes; family Percidae; genus Zingel; species Zingel zingel. Next base: position 28,753,709 of record CM042324.1, read on the forward strand.
ACACAATGAGATTTTAGATGAATAATCATCAGTAATGTGGATATAATGACTAAGTGGGTTAAGGTGAATAATAGAGCAGCTACAGTAGTCTGGTAAGTTCAGAAAATGACATCACTTTACCGTAATGCAGCGCTTAAAGACAACAATTATGTCCTATTACGATTTCCAAAATTAAAGACGATATTTAGCCTCATGTCAATATTTATTAGAGGTGGAAAGAGTGCAAACATATTCCACTTAAGTAAAAGTACTATTACTTACTTACTTACTTACTTACTTACTTACTTACTAAGTAAAATTCCCGGTATAAAAATCTATTCAAGTAAAAAGTAACTCATTTAAAATTTACTCAGACTTAATTACTTTTTTAACGGCAAGGGAAGAAGCACTTTTTTACATTCATACTTAATATCCCATTCATACTTATTTACATCCCAGTCTTTTGTGACAAGGGCACAAAGCCGCTCTGGATCAGAGTTTGTTGACGGATACAAAACAACGTTAGAGAGCTTTTTAGTTCCTTTTTTTTTTTAAACTTAGTAACGGATGTGATTTAAAATGTAACTGAGCGAACAAAACCTAAAATTACAGATTTTAAAAAACACTTTTAAAAGTAGATGTACACAACAGGGACGCACCGAATCCAGTAATGACGGCGCCGTTGATTACGGGAAGGTGTTTACGTAGGTGGAGCGTTCAATGCAGTAGGCTGTGAGAAAGTGGAAATGGAACTCGTGATCAGAAAAAGTGTTGTTGGGCAGTACTTTCAGTCAAAAGAAGGCCATTCAAGTCCAGCTACATGTTCAATCTGCAATGCTGATTAGTCTGGTGGTGGCGAGGACTCTAAACAATACACAACATCACCGCTGTTACAACATCTGGTATTAAACATCCGAAAGAATATTAGTCGTGCATGAAGGAATCTACAGACAGCAGCCAGAATGCAGCAACTTCAGGTACGGCAAAGGAAGGACAGTCACAGCTAAAAACCTGTGTTAACCAGACAACCATTACCATTCTTTTTTTTTTTTTTTTTTTTTACAGTTAACTTAAAATAAAATGAAAAATACACTGCTGTGGACGTTATTTACTTCATTAATGTGTATACTGTGTTAATGGACTGAGGATGGGAGGAGGATTTGGATTCGGCAGAATCTTAACCAGTGGATTCGGTATTCAGCCGAAAAATCTGGATTCAGTGCATCCCTAGTACACAATAAAAACTACTCAATTGCAGTAACGTGAGTAAGTGTAATTTGTAACTTTCCACCTCTGCATATAATATCGTTATGTTTCCCAGCCCTATGTGTGGTGTAAAGTGAGCACACACCTGGGCAGTGTCATGTCTCATTCTGAAATATTTGATCCGTCTCCCTCTTCTTCTCACAGAAGAAGAGGGAGATAGGATGTAGAAGTCTCCGTGGGAGTTTGGGGTTGCGCTGCTCGTCCGCCATCCTCAGCTAATCTTAGCACATCTGTCACAAATCCAAACCGCCGCCCCCCCCCTCCTCCCCCCCTTTGGCTTTCTGCTGCTCAGATGAACCCTTTTCCAAAGAGGCTCGCAAAATAGTTGTTGCAAAACACCCGTTTGATTACAGCAATGAGTCAAATCAGATTTTAAAAGTCTGAGAAAGTTCCGAGCAGTCTGGCATCTTGAACTTTCCACTATGTTATGCAGGCTTCGTTGGTATTGGACACTGTTGAGTGTTAAATGGGATTTAAAGTTAATAACCAAGACATTGTGCTGTCAGACCATCATGCTTTTCAGCTCTTGGATTATTATAAAATTAAGTCAATATAAAATGCTAATCATATTGAGGAATGTGAGATTTTATGGAGAATAAATGCAGGGAAATTGCCCGTTGTATTTTTTTCTAAACTGCAGTCCAAAACAAAATTCCTTCTGCGAGCTCTTTCTTTATTTTGGTTGCCAAAATGGTCTGAAATTAAATTCCTGGAAACTTTTAAACGTCCAAGAAGTCTTACATTTGTCTTTGTGAAACTTGCAGATATGACTGTGTGAGTGTATTCATGTGATATGTGGTGACTGTGAGGGAACAAAGTGACTGAAATAACTTCAGAACTCACTGCACACACACTCTACCTAAATGACTGAATGTAGAAATGGGATAAACCGAAATGTGATAGATGTAGACTGAAGCTTTACTGGACAAGTTGACTCAGATGTCGGTTCTGATTCCTTTTTAGAATTTAACGTTTTGTGTAGAAATGGTGTTGGAAGAGAAGCACTGTCGCTCCCAGACATTCTTCCTGCCTTTATAAATCGACATTCATCCGACGTTCATCCCAAAGGTGTTGGGTTAGGGTCTTTCTGGCAGCCCACTATAAATATTCATTTAAAAAATGAATTTTCCGATTTAAATCGATTTTCGTTTGAACGATCCAATATTGATTCATAAAATCCATGACTCGATCTTTGTATCATATGACACTACTACTAGCTGCTAGCTACTAGCTTATTAGGAAGGGGGTTAAATAACTTTACTACATTTTGGCGATGGAAAAACTGGCATAGCCATTTTTAAAGGGGACACCTACAGATATCTGAATGAAATGTGACTCAATACTCACTCACTGTGGAGTCTGTAGAGCTGCACAAATAAATAAAATAAAAAGTACATTCAGTGTTTCCCCCAGTGTATTGCAGACCTGGGGGCCCACCGGGCCTAAATTACCCCCTTACCAGGCCTGAGCAACTGGGAATTATTTTATAATGTATTTCAAAGACGTTTTTAAACTACAGTTACAGTGGGGCGGCTCGGTTGGAAACGTAGAAATAGTCCCATTTTGTAATCTCCAGTTATCTTTTAGCACTGACTTAATGTAGGGCCCTATGGAATCTGCTTTTTTAAATTCTCAGTTTTAAGGTTCCGTCCATGATTCTGTTATCACAGAAGCTACTGGGCTCTACATTAATGCTACAAACAGTGAGGGACTGGCCCCAGCCAAAAACACTTCACAACAACTTTTTTTTGGGGGAAACCCTGAAATCAATATAACTGCTTTGGGGGCCAATTCTTAATATAAACATTGATACTTTTAATAATGCAGCAGGTTAGAGGGAACATGTACAATCGTATAATCTCTTTCATATCCAAGCAGAATTGGTATTGTAACTGGGATCTATCTATCTATCTATCATGGTCAATGATTTTCAAATTTGATTCCGAATCACAAGGTCCCAAATCGATTTTATTCCCGATTTTATTTTCGAATATCATATGAATATGAATAAAATCGATTTGGGACCTTGTGATTCGGAATCAAATTTGAAAATCATTGACCATGTACTACTATTGTCTCATTGTGTGCTGTAGCATTACGAGTACAAACCATGCAAACTAGCCCCAGACCAATAGATGTGAATTCTCTCATTAGTTATGACATTTGCTGTGTGACGTAGTGCCTCGGCCAGAGAGAGGAGGTCAAGTTGATATGTACCAGAGGCCGCTTTTATCTCAAGCCACATGGCCTGCCTCGCTATAAAATGCTGAGGGAAAGTGTTCCAAGTATGTGTGGGAATCTGAGATACGTCATAATGTCGAGCTGCCTCTCCTTGCCATAAATGTGTGAGTCTTAATTATTATATACATACTAGATCAATTGTTGATAAAGTGTGTGAGTGACTAACATTTCCCCCAGTGTGTTCCTGTACAACATTGTCTGTACAGCTGTCCACCAACTGCTATTTGTGGAAAAATGATGATGAAGACTTTCACGTAACAAATCAAACTGGACGTATGAAAGAGGAGAAACCCCCTCTCCTCTCCCTCCATGGCCTTGATGAATTGATTTCTCCACCCTTGTGTATTTGTTACTCAATGAGCGCAAACCATGTAACTATAGAAGTCTCGTCACAGCTCTCAAACTCTCAGCCTTCTTTTTTTGACTTTCAAAGAATTACCTTGTATACAGCTAATTTTCTTTGCTTTACCTTATGAACCTGTCAACAGTCACATTCTTCCAATGTCTCAACTCGAGGTGAAGCTCTCGAGAAGATTTCCAGGCACCATGCGTTCCTTGTTTGAAAATAATAATTGGTAACACTTGAAAGAGTGACATGACACTGTCATTAAGAGAGGAGACACACCAGCCCGATAATCGTCCGTCGGACCGTCTGGCGAGGTCGGTGACTCGAGTCTGTTCGGTGTGTTCCGTGCCGTCGTCCGTCTGAGGAGCCGTCTGCCTTCATTTGGGCCGACCCGACATGTTCAGTCAGAGACAGGGCAGTCGGGACTCACCTGGAAATGGGGAGCGGATGAGCCTCTCAAGATCTGAGGAAAATTTTTTAAACTGACCTTTGTTGATCTGAAATGAAGACAGATTCAGAAACTTCACGGCCTATTTCTCTCTTAAAATGTTCTCAGAAACACGTTTCGGTGAACTATTTTAGTCCAATATGAGATCGTATTCTGAACGAGCCGCCATGACAGTCTGGCTGTGAATTTCCGGAGAAAAAAGAACCACGTGACGCGTTCGTCCAATCAGCTGCCGGTTTTCATTTTCTGGGAAATAATCAGACTGTTAATGGAAACAATACAGAGCAGCACCTCCTGCTGCTATGGAGACATATTACGCGCAGAGCGTACGCTCAAGTCGGCGTCGCCTCAGTGTGTTCTGAGGCATTTTTTGGACCTCGGGGACCCGACTGATCAGTCCGACTGGCTTTACTGCCGACGGTCGGCCGTCTGGTTGGTGCGTCAGGGCCTTAACACATGACACTGTCATGACAAAAACCGAATGACACTTACTAAAAGAAGTGTTATGTCATAAACGTTTATGACTTGTTTATAATGTTTATGACACGTTCATGACACTGTCATGTCACTCTTATGTAGATACCTTCAAGTAATGGTAACCTAATAATTAAACTCAAATATCCTATCTCTAGAACTAAATCTTTCCGATCCTACCAAAACGTTGCAGGCTAATGTAGCATGTGTTTGAATCAGGAAGAATGGATTATACGGATGGCTTCTTAAATGATATCACATAACAGGATGGCCAGATAGTTTAAAAAAAAAACTGTATTTGGTCTCTACTAAAGCTAGGACTAACATAAAATAACTTTCTCCTTGTGTTTCCAACTTCGCTTTATCAATTATACCACACCCACAATTACTATGGTGTGGCTGATTTGCCAATCAGTGGCCTAGCTGATTCAATAAAAATCAGTGGATCAGAAGTATAGCCGAAATATGGGAAGTCTTAAAATAATTACTATTGTGGCCGGGTTGGGTCAGTGGGTAGAGTAGGCGCACATATACATAGAGGTTTATGCCTGGACCCAGAGGTCCAGGGTTCGAGTCCGACCTGTGATGATTTCCTGCATGTCTTCTCCCTCTCCCCTTTCTCACCTAGCTGTCCTGCCCATTAAAGGCGGAAAAGCCCCAGAAAAAAATAAAAAATATATAATACTATTGTTTACTATATAATTACTATTGTTCTTTAAATATAAACAAAAAAACTGCTTTTCTGGCTCCTACAGTCAGGAAAGAAGAAAAACTATTTTCACATAAAAAAAAAAAAAAACAATGTCACCGAAAGTTAATCTTTCAAAACCTTAAAATGCAAATGATTTCAGCGACTGCTCTTTGTTTTAAATCATTTGATAATATGTAACTTCTGGGGTCCCTGTGGGCAAACGTGCCTTTCCAGTAGTCAAAGAATGAGAGTGAGGGTGTTGTAGAAACATAACATTTTTATAATTGCAACTCTGACATTTTGAGGAGCAATGACCTCAATGGAAATGTACATATAGTAGTGAGAACCTGTCCAAAATAGCATTACTTCTGAAGATTTGTGCATCATGAAAAGTATGTGGAAATGTAGAATTAGCTCAAATATCTATGTCAGACTTTAATATCTGATACATTAGGACACTTAGGGCTGTTTGCATTGACAACCTCATCATATCTACCGTACTGTTCTGCTTTTATTCTGACAATTATGATTAGCACTGTTTCCACAGTCAAACTATGCCTCACTTTTTAAATAGGCAAAGTATCCATTTTCACATTAAAAAACAAACGAGCAATGGGACTAAAAGTTCATCTTTCAAAACCATAAATGTAGGAAAACCTGTCTGTAAAGGTATTATCATGTTGTCCTCTGAAGTTTAATGTGACCAACCATCCTTTAAAAAGATTTTTTTCATGGTGGCTCTAGTATTTTCCCTCTAATGCTAGACATCTCATTTTGAAACTGATCCCCTCACATCAACAGCGTGGTATGCTGACCCGGGGATAACACTGGTCACTGCCTGTGTGCACTCTGTGGTTTCTGGCTGCGGTGGCCAGCGGGGTTGATTTTGAAGGTTTTGATGGCTGTCACTTTTGGGGAAAAGGCCGACTGCAACATCGCACTTTCTTCACAGTTCCTGAAGCATGTAACCGAGGAAAATGCTCTAGGCTGCAGTTTTTCGACCTAAGAGGGGAGAGTATGGGACAACATGTTTTGGATTACACAGCTGTGTAGGCAAAAGTGAAGTGGTTACTTCCCTCCTTTTGCTGACAGCTTAGCTTTTTGCCTTCTAATTCCCTGGCACGGACCTGGTGTAGTGCATGCCAGGTCTGGAGGATTTGGGTTTCTAGAATCAGGGTCACCTTTGTTTGAAAAGTATAATATCCACATAGGGATTTCTCTTGATGATTCTGGTGCATAGTGCAAGTGTCTTCTAAGATTGTGTGTGTGTGTGTGTGTGTGTGTGTGTGTGTGTGTGTGTGTGTGTGTGTGTGTGTGTGTGTGTGATAACCTCCTACCCTTTGTTGTTGCTTTTATAAGGGCATATGGAAGAAGATGGTACAATAAGAGACTCACAAGATCCATTATCTGAACTTATCCACCTGCAGCACCTCAAATAGAGGCAAAATAAAGAAATCTAATATTTCTTGTTGGTAAATCTAAAACTTCAATGGTGTCGAGTACATTTTATTTGCATAGCCCAAAAGTTCTTGATCCAGGCTCTTTACAAGGAAAGTGCCAGTGCCGTGTGGGCTAGACAGACCCTCTTCCGCTGCACTTGCGAGGAAGGTCTGGCAAAGCGAGACCATGGGAGCCATGACTTGGTAAAGGCATTTACAAAAGATTAATAGAACATTTTTAATTTTAAGTGAAATACAAAAAGCAGTAATTCAGTTCTGGGTTTGGGCCAAAAGTGGGTCCAATGAACAGTCTGATACGATTCTATAGGCTCTGAAGAGTAGTCCCATTAATCAATTAAAAAGTGACTATTACAAATCAGTCAAAGTAGGGACGCACCAATCCAAATGTTTTCTCTTTCATTTACTGATTCCAGTACCCAAACTATTGGCTGATACCAAGTAACCAGCAGAAGATCTGCTTTTCTTCTTCACAGTACATTAACATTGGTTAGACAAGGACACAGAGTTCATTGTCTTTTCACTTCAACGTGGCCATTTTGAAAATGACGTTTACCATTCAATCCTAGTAAAGGTCTTAAATGTACACAATGTCTGACATTTGGCAGGTGCTGCTTGAGCTTTTGTGATAGCAAACTAAATATTTTCAGGGTTTTTCACTTTTATTACTATAAAGATTAATTGAGAAAATAATTTTAGCGGATTAATTGATAATAAAAATAATCATCAGTTGCACCCACACTTTGTTTTATTGTTAACGGACATGATTCCAATGCTGCTCATGGGAGGCAGGCCTTATTATTTGGTAGCTTTTGTGGCTCCAGTTCCTCTTGTCATTTCCACTGTGTATGACGGGCAAATTTCCCCCTCTGTTCAAGTAATCAGTCCATCTCTCTTTCCCTTTATCCGTCTGCTCTTACTGATAATATGGTTCAGATTCCATAAATCATATAAAAGAACACAACCACTGCGCAGCGTTGGGGCTTGACTCAAGGGAAAATGCGGTCTATTGATGTAATACAATTCTGTGACGATGGGACGAATCAAACAGTCGATAGATAGATCGATGGATGGATGTAGCAGCTTGGAAAGATTGATGTTTTGGAGTTAGTAGCCAGAACTAAGGCAACTGTAATTTTTTGGACAGCTGTAACGCATAAGCTCTGATGAAACAAGACTGGGTGATTCCCCCCTCCCCCCCCCCCCCCCCCCCCCCCCCCCCCCCAACAGACCCGACTGCCAGCGTATTGTTCCAGCTAGAGTTAGGATGAGGATTTATGAGCTGCAAGTGACTGCTGAAAAGTGGACTGGCTCACACTTTCCATTGTAATTTCTTTTTCAATTATTGTTACTTTTTGTTGGGTTCTTGGGTTTAGTGGGTGTGGGTGTATGGCCAAGAAAGTGAACAAAGTTGATAAAGAGTGAGATTTACACACAAACACATCAACACATACATCCGTAGGGCTGGGCAATATTCAGTTATGTCGATATTGTGATATGAGCCTATATACCGTCTCAGATTTTGGGTATCGTGATACCGTAATATGGCATAAGTGTTGTCTTCTCCTGGTTTTAAAGGCTGCGTAACAGTAAAGTGATGTCATTTTCTGAACTTACCAGACTGTTCTAGCTGCTCTATTATCTGTTTTTACCCACTAAGTCCATCCAGTATCCACGATACAAAAAAAAAAGTCATTGTGGAAATATTTTGTGATAGAACCATTGGTCAACCCAACAATATTAATACTGGGGTATTTGGTCAAAAATAGCGTATTAGATTTCCTCCATATCGCCCAGCCCTACATCCATGTGTATTTACTCACATACTCTCTCACATGCACACCTTGCACAGTTCGTAGATGTAGACCTGCTGGCCGCTTCCATAACAAGCTTGGGTCAAAAATGGAAATGAATCTATCTTTTATCGTGCTTTGAGTGTCCAAGGATTTTTGTTTATTGCAATTTGGGGCTTTTCAGTTGTTGGTCGGGAGAAAATAGAAGGGCAATATTGACAACATCACAGCATATGTCGTGTTTAGCATAGGATGTGCCAATTAATAATTTATTAACAAATAATAAAAAAAGAAGAATTGTTGCAGCCCTTATCAAACTGTAAAAAAAGCAAAGATGTAAGACAGGAACAATATGGTTGCATTCATTTTAAATTCTGTAACCCTTCTGGCTGTTGTGTGTGTGTGTGTGTGTGATGATAGGTAGCGGCAGTTCTCCCATGGCAGGGTCAGGGCGGTGCTGGTCAACAAATCTCAGCCATTAGCTTTGACCCTGGGCTGTTTTATAGCACACACACAACAATTCACTCAACACAACCTCCAACAGAAACAACACGGAGTCCTGAGGGAGCAGCCGTCACTCACCGCTGTGCCCTCTGGTACTTGCACTCCAGCACATTCACTTGCATTGATTAGACAAAGGAAACACATACTGAGGCAGATGTTTAGTTTGTTTACTTGTCATTCATCTTCTTCTTCCCAGCAAGCATTTGTTTTTTGTTAAAATAAATATTATTGCCATGTACTCATCTGCATATGGACACATATACACCCAGATTATCTCATACATACAACATTTGTATACTGTGTAGAAAATAATGTCGTGCAAATGATTTCAGCGACTGCTCTCGGTTTTTAATCATTTGATAATATGTAACTGCTGGGGTCCCTGTGGGCAAACGTGCCTTTCCAGTAGTCAAAGAATGAGAGTGAAGGTGTTGTAGAAACATAATGTTTTTATAATTGCAACTCTGATATTTTGAGGAGCAAAAACATCACTGGAAATGTACATATAGTAGTGAGAACCTGTCCAAAATAGCATTACTTCTGAAGATTTCTGCATCATTTCTGCATCGTGGAAATGTCAAATTAGCTCAAATCTCTGTCAGACTGTAATGTCTGATACATTAGGACACGTAGGGCTGTTTGCATTGACAACCTCATCATATCTACCGTACTGTTCTGCTTTTATTCTGACAATTATGATTAGCACTGACTGTTTCTACTTTTGAATGCTATCAGATTGGCCATAGATTTTTGAGGCCCCTACCACATTTACAGTGCGCACTTCAGCAAAACGGATTCCCATGTAATAGCAACCACATGGGCTGCAAAATCACACGGGGTTGGGGGTTCTTCTTCTGTGGTGTCCTCAGGGAGCGGGCCAGGAGGAGGGAGGGAGGGAGGGAGGGAGGGAGGGGCGTTGCTGACTCAGCTCTGGCTGAACTGAGCATTAATGAGGGAAGAGTGGAGGACTCTGACGCTCACACACAGGACGTTTTTATCTGGACGTGTACGCAACACACAACCAAGTCTTACTGCACTGCCTTCTCCCACGAGTCCCACTCACACGCACACTTCTACTCTCATCTTTCTGTTTTACTCCCACTCGTTCTTACTCTTTTCCCCTCTTTCCTTTCTTTCTGTTCTTCATCCGCACATTTTCCCCACATCTCTTTTACACACACACACACACACACACACACACACACACACACACACACACACACACACACACACACACACACACACACACACACACACACACACACACACCCCCCTGGCCTTTGACTTACTGTGTGTACACATTAGCCCCGGGCTGACTCAAGCTCTAATTTGAAGTAAATGTCTGCACATTTATGTAAAAGGGCCTAATGGGAAAAATGAGTCTTGAGGTCTGTACATGTGTTTGTGTGCGTGTTCCCCTCGAGAGCCTGTTCCTCTCACCAGGGAGCCTGTCCAGCGTGCTATAAAACTCCACAGCTCTCAGGCTAAATGTGGCTACAATGAAGGTTTAATGTGCTGGAAACTGGTAGTTGGATTTGAAGTGGGTGTGGGTGTCTCTGTGTCTCTAAATGTAATTATGTGTGTTAATGCTAATAATTATGTGTGCTAATGCTTCTCTTCCAACACGGCCATATTTGTATATGTGAATGTGTCATTAAGTGTGTAGTAGTGTGTTTTATGGAGATTGTTGCTCTAAGAGTTTGCCTTTTTTCATTAAGTGAGAAGTGTGACAGTGTTGCCTGAACGGCCTCAATACGTTCATCTTTTAAAATGCTTTTTAGAAGAATATTCAGGAACAGCTGGTGTGTAAAGGCGACTTCTGTGCCGTAGTTTCCTTTTTTACACGTAAAAAGATATATGACTTGTTAAAAATAGGCACTAATGTATTCTTAGGAGCCAGTAGGTGAGGTATGCATGACGCTTATTCTTCCTCCAGGCAGTGGGACTAATGCAGCGATATAGCTACAAGAATTCCAGATCAAAATCTGTGTAAAATGAAATGCCTTTTTACAGCTACAGAACATAAACAACGCCCACTGCTCCTTATTAGTCAGGAGGGGTTAAATACTGGATACATTCCTCATAATAATAATGTTATATTATATAGTCTTATACTATAATAATATCATATTGTGTTGAAAAGGTTGTTGTACCCCATATTACTCATATTTAACATAACAGAGTTATTATTTCCACATAATTATGCTGCTTAACCTTTTTAACAATTTCTAAGGGGAAAGCAATCATTTTCTTCCCAAATCCAATCTTTTTCTTCTTCACTCTTTGCTCTCCCACCACTCTGTTACTTTTCTTTTTAAAACTCTCCATTATTTTGGGGTATTTATACTCTATTATTGTCATTTGTTGTGTTAAATGGAGTTTTTCCCCCATTTAACCTACAGCATTACCCTCTTGTTTCTTACATTCACATGCCCCTGTCTGTGTCCCTTTCTGTCTCTTTGGAATTGTAATTTTCTCTCATATTTTCCAGATGATCCCAGTGTACTGGATGTTATTGTTTGGGTGTTACGTTTTATTTTTGTCAAATACAAAAAAAAAAAAAAAAGAATTGTAGTCTACTTTTCTGTATTTCTTTTTTTGTGCTTCATCCACTGCTCCCTTTCTTTCTGAGAACATATATCAGTTGAGCCTGTTGACGTTTCATGATATGCATTTGATGAAGCAGCGTGTTGTTAAATGTAACATCTTGTGCTCTCTCCTCTGTTCTGCCTCCCTCCTCCAGCTGATAGCAGTGTATGAGGAGCAGGAGCCCCACCATGGAGGCGATGGCACCAGCGCCAGCTCCACAGGGACCCAGAGCCCTGACCTGTTTGCTGCAGACCTCAGTGCTGGCAGCGGAGCCTCGGCCTTCCAGCCCTACCAGGCCGCCAGTGAGATCGAGGTCACGCCCTCGGCCCTGCGCACCAGTAAGTCCCAACACGGGAGGGATTCAATTCCAATATCGTAATGAAATCCTGAGAGTCTTGCTAGATTCAGGGCGCTCCCGTCGTCTCCATCATTTGGTGTGAGGTCATAAAGCTCAGTCCCAGTCAGTCTTTCTCCCGTCTTGACGTTCAGACAAAATCAAACGTGTTTGATATTATCCTAAGTTTTAAGTCTTGGTAATGATGATAAATCATGTTACCATGGTTAACAACCAATGGGTGCTCGCTGTCCAGCATCAAACAGGAAGCAGCAAACAGCTAGAGCCAGTGTCACTTACGGTTGCTATGGCGCCACGCTAAATAAAAACGCTAAAGTCGGAAAGTTGATGATTTTCAACCCTTCTGAAGCGTGTCATCCAACGGGAGTTTTACCAGCAGATAAACACAGACCTCCAGGTACTGGAGACATTCATCTGGTAGAACAGAAAATCTGCATACTTTCCCTTAAGTTACCAGCTAACGCTAGCAGTAGCTAGGTAGCTTGGTTAAATCTTTCAAAACAAATCTAGAGGTAGTCTTGCAATGTGTGACTCTGCAAGATCCCCAGTCTTTACATATTATTCTTTAACGTTAGATGTGAGATGGTGTCAGACGTTTTAAAGTCTGTTAGCCGTAAGTCGCACACAAACTCTGACTCGAGATGTGGGACGCGTGAATAATCTTTATTTTCAGGGAGCTGAATGTTATTCCCCTCCCTGCGTAACCTCTAACCTATCTATGTAACGCATAATGGGTAACGTATCTGCAGCAACACAAGGGACAACAACAAACACATGGACGGCACTGGCCATTCATCACAAGCTTTGGCTTTAAAGACCTCATACAACAAGGCCCAAACAAAAGAAATGCTGAATGCAAAATATGTGGTATCAAGAGAAGGGATTCTGGCTCAACCAGGTGTGTGTGTGTGTGTGTGTGTGTGTGTGTGTGTGTGTGTGTGTGTGTGTGTGTGTGTGTGTGTGTGTGTGTGTGTGTGTGTGTGTGTGTGTGTGTGTGTGTGTGTGTGTGTGTGTGTGTGTGTGTGTGTGTGTGTGTGTGTGTGTGTGTGTGTGTGTGTGTGTGTTGCATTCATGAATAGCGTGACCATTGTCAAAGGGTACAATCAGGAGCTAAAACACTTACTTAACAGATGATTAATAATTAAGTTACTTCCTCTTATACTCTGTAAAAATTACAAATCTGTCATCGTAATTAGCATTAAATATCAGCAACTGCCACAGTATACAGCAAACCCAACAAATTACCTTATCACAGCCCTGCGGTTCCTCCGCCCCGGCCATAAATTCTGTTAATTGGACAGAAGGGCTTTTTTTTTTTAGGCACAGATAGTCGTTTGATCCTCGGCCAAAATGGCTAATTGGTTGTATTCGCTGCCTCCTAAATCAAATGTGACGCCGAGCCCGTCCACCTCTGCAGTCCTGCCGGCCAAGTGGCTTTTTCTACTGTAATTGCCATGAGTTTGGACGGGAAACTGACTCTTGTAGGTGATTTGTCAATTTGGATCAAGCAAAAATCTTTGGCGCACAACTATAAGCAGGAGCAAACAAGCATGCACACACAGATATACGCAGACACAGACACACACTCTCACTGTTAGTTTCTCTTCTTCTCAAATATTCTCTCTTTCTGTGTCCCTCTGGATCTGTATTTATGAAACTGTGGTGACTTAAAGTAAAAATCCTTCACTTTTTCTACAACTACAAACTAAAGAATTGAAACTATTTATATGTATTTAGACTTTTAGAAAAACATATGGGTAGGAGACCTCAGGGAGTCTGTTAAGTTGGATGGAGTAGCCTGTTTGGGTCCTAGATGGAGACGAATGAGAATGAAAAGTCTTTTTGAGACTTTTGAAAAGACCATATAGTTAGGATTGGGCATCGAGAACCGCTTCCAACTTGGAATCATTTCAAAAATTACCATTCTAATGGGATCATATTTTTTTTATTGGAATCCTTTGGAAAATTTGGTTTTGAGTCTGATCATCGGTTCCAAATAACGGTGCCCTGCCAGACGTATTTCATTACTCTGTGGTAATGTCTGAAGTTCTACCATGGTAGCCTGGGACAACCCTGACGAACTTCCGGCAAATTTGAGATTTGCTCTGCAAGTCAGTCTGGCCAAGAGCCCATTCAAGCCCATTCCCAATGTTTCCAAATCGAGGCACCAATCACAACCGTTGAGGCGGGCTTTACACAATGACCAAGCAGCTTTTTGTTTACATTCAACATGGCGGCCACCGAAGCGCAGCAACCTGTTGACGCCGCCGTCGCTGCTACGTCACCCGGATCCTTGGTCTGATTGGTTGAAGGACTATCCATAGCGCCCAGAGGCATTTGAGCGGCGTCCGTTGGTGACGCCCCCTTTGGAAATGGGCTGTGAATGAACCTTCCCCAGACACACTCTCAGTTACAACTGAGAAGGATCTGGTGTCAACCAGGCTACTACCATGGACTCCGTAAAAAAAAAATTGTGGAAAAAAATACCTTGGTTATCTTGCTTCAAGCCATTCTAGCGTGGTATAGAAAACCTGCAGGACGATTCAGCTCGATTTGTGCCAGTTCTCATTAATATTCAACGAGCTAAGCTGCTTGACTCTGATTGGCTAACAGCTAGCCAATGAGAACCTGGCTATCAGCATCCTTTACCCAGCGCAACTGGGCGAGCTCATGGATAGTAATGAGCTCAGGCAACAACACGTCAGACTGACCAGCTTTTGTAATTGGCCTGATTTCTCCGCTTATTACAACATATAAAAAAAAAATGGAAGTAAAAACTGTTGTGTGTTGCAGGGCACCTTTAACACGCGCAAGTTTTGGTTTCCGTAGCGACTACCCGTACTTCCTGGCGCTTGTTGTGTGGCTTTATTTTACATTGAAAAAAGCCCCGAAAAACTGTAAATCACCATTGAATCAAAATAAAATGTTCCTCTTATCTGTGAAATAAACCTAACCTGTTTTAACTCCACCCCTCAAAGAATTGGAATGGATAACAACCGGAATTGAAAGGACAAATCCTAATTGGAAATAGGGTCATTTTAGATTAACATTTACAGCTGGCTTCAGTTTAGTCTGCAGTCTCTTTCCATGCATCTTTTGTCTGCACCATATTCTCCTGATTCTAAGTGTTCTCCAATGTACCTACTTTGCCAGCAGCAGACTTTCCCCATGCTTCAGTTAGTTTTTGTTTTTTACATTTTGGCCAATTTTCTCTAATAGTTGATTGCCACTGGTGATATTCAAGATTTAACACGAGTAAAATTAAAAATTAAAATATGCTTTTGCAAAATATCTTTGTAGTGAGAAACTAAGGATCTTTTTTTTCTTTTTCAAAGAATGAAAAATGGAGCAAAAAAACCCAACCTGTTAAGTTCCTGTATTGGCCATGCTTCTGTGAACATACAGTACATTGTAATCCATTGCTTGATCACTTGAGAGCTGCTCAGAAAGGGTGCACTTCAAAACTCCATACGGAAAATATACTGTACTGTCTCTGCCAACAGTTGATGAAATGAAGGCCCCAGCATCTCCACTACCTGCTGCTGTTTGATTATCAGCTGATGGAGATTCACCGTCATATCTGCCACCTCATATACCGCTCGCACTTCATTCACAGCTTCCCTGCATTTATATCATCAACATATGCCTTGTTTTTCACTTTTAGCAAAGAATGTTTTTACTCCTAAGGTGTTTTTTTTAGTGTCCTTAATCGTAATTCTCATAACTTTAAGAAATACGCACCCCCTGACCTTTTTATTTGTTTCCCAGACACATGGGCGCACGCACGCCAATGAACAAAATAAAGTTAAAAACAAACTATTTTTTAATTTGCATCTTTTATTAGCACTAAAAATACTCCAATAGTTAGAGTCTGACTTATACACTAGTGACCTGTGAACCGCCATTGATTGACAAGGCACACACACACACACACACACACACACACACACACACACACACACACACACACACTCACTCACTCACTCACTCACTCACTCACTCACTCACTCACTCACTCACTCACTCACTCACTCACTCACTCACTCACTCACTCACTGTGTGAGGGAGGTCACTCCACTGCTAATTGGATTTCTGGGTGAGATGCTGAATGTGACTATGCAGTAAGAAATGGAAATCTTGGGCATAATCACACCTGCCAGTTACGTCCAGTTTAACTGTCTCCATAATACATTCTCACCCTGTTTAATTGACAACACTGAATCTAATCATCTGGATTGTATTGGGTTTAAGAGAAATGTCTGACATGGTAGAGAAGGAATTTGATTATTTTTTTTCTCCATGCGCGCCTAATGAGAATAGCTTTCAATCACTGATTTATGTCAGATGAGATGAGAGGCGCTGGGGCTTTGCCAATTTTTTTTGTTCTTCCCACAAACTCAAAAGAGAAGTGATTACGCTTATTAGACAGAGCGCTCTATTGAAATCCACAAATTGATTAATGTTCATTTCTTGGCTTTGTTAAACTCAAAACCCATGCAGACATGGAAATGCTGATGAAAGGATGATGCCACTGTTGTGAACATGTGAGGCGTTCAGATGGCAGTTTGAAAAGTTGATTTTCAAAATGCAAACATTTTTCTTTTAGTAAAAGTCATGCTGAATGCTGCTGATGCAATTTAGTCGTTTATCTCTAAAATAAAGTAACGCAGTCCCTGATACTCCTTTCAAAGAGCTGGAGTTTCTTTGAATTCTGTGCTAATGTTATGTTGCTTTTCACAGTTCATATTTGTAGACTAAAATTGTTCAAAGTTATTACATATTCATTCCTCTAGTAGCTTGCGTTACAGAGAGCATAACGATGTTTGATTCCTTGATTGACTAACCTACTTTAATGAAAGGTGTTTGTTTAAATGAACAAAGTTCTCTATGACAGTGAAGGAGAAGTGTGCTTACTGAATGTATATAGTGCGTTCACATTGGAAAAACATATAAATTGGATATATTAAAAAATGTCAGTATGCATCCTAAGTTTGCTTAATTTTTGAGTGTGCTTTTATTATACAGTCTCCCACAATGCAACACACAATCGAAACGATTACATACAGGTGAAAAGATTAAGCTAATTGTAGAAGACACGCCAGGAAACAAGTAGCCTGGTTGACACCAGACCCTTCTCAGCTATAACTGAGAGTGGGTCTGGGGAGGGTGCATTCACAGCCCATTTCCAAAGGGGCGTCACCAACGGACGCCGCTCAAATGCCTCTGGGTAGTCCTTTAACCAATCCGACCGACGTAGCAGTGACAGCGGCATCAACGGGTTGCTGCGCTTCGGTGGCCGTCATGTTGAATGTAAACAAAATGGTGCCTCGATTTGGAAACATTGGGAATGGGCTTGAATGGGCTCTTGGCCAGACTGACTTGCAGAGCAAATCTCAAATTTGCCGGAAGTTCGTCAGGGTTTACCCAGGCTAAGAAACAACAAACAAGCTTGTTTAAAATTTTCCAAATTTGATAAGGGCTTAGTGTTCATAAGTAGCAGTTTTAATGACCGCAAAGTAAGCAGAGAGTGGGGTGTCCTGATATACAGAAATATCAGATAGGTAGAGGCCAAGAGTGGGTTACTTTATATATCAGGACACCTGAGAGTGCCATGGTTATCATGATTATCATGATTATCATAATTATCATGCTTATCATGCCATGGCCGCTTAATGAAGGAAACAAAGGAAACAAGCCAATCAGAAACAAGCCTGTGTCCTAATGCCTCTGGGGAGTTGTAGTTTGCGTGGCGTTGAGCCTGCACGCTTGCACCTCCGATACTCCATCTCCCAGAGTGCCGCTGCCTTCCACAGCTCAGAGAAAATTAGGTCCCACGCTCCGGGTGACCCAACAACAACAGCACACACACACACACACACACACACACACACACACACACACACACACACACACACACACACACACACACACACACACACTCTTCCAGATTCTCAAAACCTACTGTAGATGTTGGCTCTGATATTTCTAAATACAAACACATGTCCACTGGTTTGCTTACACCCAAAAATCAGACTAAACAGGGGCACACACACACACACACACACACACACACACACACACACACACACACACACACACACACACACACACACACACGGACATGCTTAATCTTGTCATGCACTTAGTCTCACAATACACACAGATTCCAATAACTGCTGACTCAGACACACTCCTTTCTTTGGACAGATAACAGTATTTTCTGTATGAACACACACCACCCTCCAAAACATCTGACCGTGTTTGAGCAGCAGAACATCCTGGAAGAGAACATGGGAACATGACACTTGGCAATGTCATCTAAAGAAGATGCTCCAGCTTTTTAAACAATTTCACTTTTTCGTTTATACTCAGTCTCTCTGGTGTGGTCCGCGGGGTGCATTTCAGCCAAATAGGCCTGCAGGATTTTGGAGAAGTCCAAAAGTGGGAGATTTTGAATGTCATAACATCATGTCTTGTGTACAAGCGCTGGCTGTTGTGTTTTGTGCCTGTGGAGTTTTTATTTGGACCTTGGCCCACTTCCCACACACTGCAACTTTTAAACAGTGAAGAGTTTTAATGGAAGGCATCCACTTCCACTGGTGTTTCTCAATAGGCTCTTTCTCATGTTGTTGTTCCCACACAGTGTCTGCTGCTCTGTGATACACTGGCAGTAAAGTAGAAACTAGAGCTGCCTGATTAGACTTAACGGGAAAAATCTGATTATTCCACAATGGTATGATAATGGAATTTTGATGATTAATTGCCTTTATTATCCCACACTGTTTGAATAACAACATTTGTTCCAGCCTATTTACATCAATCATCCCCGAACGTTACATTAAACCTTTGTCTTGAGTCTTATCAACTACAGCTATTGGTATGGTTTTCTATACATACAATGCCGATACAGCACTTTCATGCAAACAAGTTTGCTGTGATATTATTTCCTCCCAGAGTAAAGGAAAGGATTCTTTGCTACAACTATCGGTATTCAATAACCTTAACATTTTGCAGTAACGCCCTTGCTTTCTTTCCTGTCTTTCAGATATGCCCCTCCACGTGCGGCGCAGTAGCGACCCCGCCCTGCTGACCATCAACGGGCCGTTCAGCAGCGGCGAGTCACGGGTACAAACAGAAGAACCGCCATCGAGGAAGAACCCAACACGCTGGTCCACCACCGCCGGCTTCCTGAAAGTTCGCCACTCCTCTGGCACCAACAGCCTGGAGAGGAAGGTAGGCTGCTGGCTGTCAGAAACAGACTCAAATGATTCCATTACATTTTGATGGTACACATTCAACTACGTGTGGCACAACAGTGTTTCATTTATACTGTACAGGTGCATTGAGGGCCTTTTTTTTTTTTTTTCGAGCATGTAAAATTCAACATAAAGACAACAGCAGTTGTTGAAAACATATCCCAGCACAAATAAAAAATGTTAAAGAAAGGGACAACATAATTAATTTCATTAGCAAATTTCCTTAATTATATGTGCAAAAAGGAGTAGGAAGAAGTATAAACTTATTTAATCTTACCCCTTAATAATGAAATCATTATTTTAGGGCAGTCAGCATTAAGGCGTTAATCGCGATGCGATTAAGGGTCGAGCATAATGCCTTAATTTTTTTTTAATCCTATTAATCACATGCCGCCATTTATTAATTTATTTTCACTTCACTCGGCTTTGCGTCGTGCCTAAGGGGCTACTATTTTGCCGTACTTCCTCGTAACACATCTGCTGCTGCAGGAATAACCACATGGATTTCGGCGCCTCATTTCGGTGCTACTGATATGCCTGCACTTCTCTCTGATGTTCTGAAACAGACGTTACAGGCAACAGAAACACCGCTGCACGTGACGCTAGTTAACACTATACTCGACAGCAGCTAACGTTAGCCTACCGCTAGCTAGTTAACACTATACTCGACAGCAGCTAACGTTAGCCTACCGCTAGCTAGTTAACACTATACTCAACAGCAACTAACTTTAGCCTACCGCTAGCTAGTAGCTGGATTAAACACGGTTACAATGCTGACAGCTAACGCTAAACGGTGTAAAGTTTGTCTGTATTTCACTGTAGAGGATTCAACACCGGGATGTAACAGTCTGCAGCTGCTGTTGTCGGAAAAACACAGACGGTGCGTTCAATGAAACTGGTAATTTACAGCCTCGTGGTGCATTCAAAGTTGTTGTTAAATGCCCCTTTCCCATCTGGTGGTTGTTTTTCTCATTCAACAGCTATTTACTAGTAAAATAAGTTAGTTATAGTGATTACATTATTATTAAACATTTAATTTTGACGATATAGCCTTAGCAATAAACAAGCCATTCTTTAATGTCGCCAACTGTTTAGTACCCTTCTTTTTTTAACTTTCTTAAAATGTATCGGTTCAGGCACCGTTAAGGCACCGGTACCGTTTTAAAAGTACCGCTCTGGCACCGGTATCCAAACCAAACAATACCCAACCCTAATATTGACTCTAGATTCAAATGTTTGACTAGATTAAATATATAATAAACAAATACAAATCTTAAAATCAAGTTGATAAAGTCACTTTCTTTGCATTCATTTGATTCCCAATCAAGATACAATGGTAAGAATTGCTTTCCATTGTTAATATGTACTTAAAAACTGTTCTGAAATGCAAAATAATAGAATTTTAATCACATGCGATTAATCGTGATTAAGAAAATGTATTCGTTTGACAGCCCTACATTATTTACCAAAACTCAATGTACATTCTTATGGCCCTTTATTATAGTCTAAATATTGGTTGTAGTGTACTTTTGAATGCATTTCCCCCAAATCTCTACACAGTAATTACGATATGGCAGTATTAATGAACAGTATTGGATGTGGAGTCATTTATGATCCAGTGCATGTTATGCTTTGGCCAGGACTCAAATGCTATTTGATGATTTGGACTGCATGTGTCGTACGTACTATGTTTCAAATGACCCGGTCTTCACTAACCCATACAACTCCCAAAGTTAACTATTATACAACAACAACATTGGCATTCATTAAACACTTGTGTTTTTCCATGTCTGTGCAGGGTAAAGCTATGGACACGTACCGCAGTCTGCCGCGGGATGCAGGGACATGGGCCAATCAGAGAGAGTTTCAGAGAGAGACGGCCCGCTCATCGCTCAGCGCCAATCACCCCATGGTGGACCGCTGGCTGGAGAGACAGGAGCAGGTAGGACTGTGTTCAATACCTGTGTATACATGAGTACACTACGGGCCAGACAAATTGGACAGACTTCTTGCTGTGTGGAGGATGCTGTCATGTAGTACCTTACAGTACCACCAGACCAATTTTTTTTTTACCACAATTCAAAAACTGTCTAGGTAGCTGGTAATTATATGCCTACCCTAGAGCCAGATTTGTGAAATGTGTGTGTGAAAGCTGAAATAGAAAGGTGAGCCGAGTCTAAGATGGGTACAACAAAAAAGTAAAACACCTTCCATTAAAGATATAACAGAAAGCATGCATTGATGACATTATTACAAAGACACACACACACACACACACACACACACACACACACACACACGTGTGTGTGCACTCTACGTCTCTATCTCTGGCTGGACATGAAGTGAGCACCTGATACCTTCAACTATCCAGTGTTCTGAGATTTACAGCCAGTCTGACCCTCCACAGTCAGTCCGTCAGCCCTAAGCTGTCTGAGCGCTGTCTGAGTGGGCCAGATCCAGTCCAGAGCCTGACCCAGTTCCATCACTCCCGTGGCCCTCAGTGTAGAGGTTAAAACGTGAGGAACTCCCCCCATAAATCCACACATAAGTCATGGAAGGAGAAACAACATAATGTTGATAGAGTAAATCCCATGAGCCACGTACAGTGCATATGGTCCTGTTTAACTGGATATGTGGGATGTTGCCTGGGTTAGGGCCTCCGTTCACGTCTTGTTAAAATATGATCATAAAATATGATAACATCTCATGACCCACTTGCACCATTCACTTCAAATTTGGTCATTGCATAGGTTGTATTACAAAAAAAAGACATGTTTTTACTTTCATAATATCAGTGAAACCTTAAAACAACACGAGACACCATGCTGTGTGTGCACACTCACAGAACATTCGCTAGCTTCTCTTTTTGTGGGCTGTTGGTTTTGTTTGTCTAACATCTGTGCTGTGTTTCGACATCCGCATTACTTACTGGGAGTATCCAAGTCAGACTATTGATGTAATAATCTGAAGTTGAACTCATGTAAACTGATATAGGTATGTTTTGCTGTTGGGACACCCACCTTTTGGGTAAAGAGCCGATGTTTCATTTATGGGACTGTTCCGGTGCCGCCAGCTCTCCCTCTTTTCGGCCAGATGTCCGTTACCTTACTCTGGTGAATCCAGACAGCTAGCTAGACTATCTGTCCAATCTGAGTTTTCTGTTGCACGACCAAAACTACTTTTGAACGTACACGTTCCACCAAAACAAGTTCCTTCCTGAGGCTATTTAGCAGAGGCACCGTGGCTCCGTCCAGCGCTTAGCACTGCCCAAGATGATTGTGATTGGTTTAAAGAAATGTCAATAAACCAGAGCACGTTTTTCTCCCCATCAGGAATGCTGTGTGCACTAGCCAGACTCTCCTCCAGCGCGCTTTGGAGGAAGGTCTGGCAAAGCAAGACTATTTGTTGGGTGCCACTGGGCTGTATGTGGCTGACCATCACCTGTAGTTTTTGCGGTGTGTCCAGCTGTTAGCACTAGTGGGCCCTTATCAGAGAGAAGTTGGCTGATTCAGCATGTTGATCGATGTTGGCAGTCTAGACTAACTGATTTCATTTATTTTTCGTGCCATTTACCATCTTTTTCAAAATGCAACATACCATGGAGTAAAAACGCTGGGGCAAATCAAAGCACAATTCGACAGTGGCAGTTGTAGTTTACATACATATACATATTTTTTTAGTTGTATTCCAGCATATGACAACACTTTTATTTGATTCACAGTGGTGTGATAATGGCTAGCAAATACGTTCTGTACAAATCCAGATGACTTACAATATATTTAGTCTCATACAGGCGCAGCATGCAGATACATGTTGGCAGCCAGCTGGCTTCAGCCCAAAGTCTTTTGGGGTATAGTACAACTTTTAGTTCAAGACATAAGTCAACATTATCAGTTGGTTTTCATGGTGCTAATTCTTTAAAGTCGCCTCGACCTCAAAGTACTGTTTTAAACCTGCAAATTTACACACTATACTGACACTATACTAGATCTGGATTTATCATGGAAGGCACTTAGTGACTCTACTGAGTGCCATCTAACTCAAACTTGTTTCTATTTTTGTCCTTATCTAAGTTCTTCTGTAACCAGTGTTTTCCACTGAAGGGTTAAGCGTACATCGAGTTCTCACCATATATCAGAGTGGAGCTGCGCCGTTTTCCTCATCTGTCTTCCAACAGCTTTTAGTATGAAGGGGGTCAAGTGGTAGAGGTGACTGCAGGATGGTGTAGTTGGTATTAATGACCTGCTGAAGGCCATCTGTCCTCCTCTCACACACACACACACACACACACACACACACACACACACACACACACACACACACACACACACACACACACACACACACAATGTACCCACGTGTACATGTATATGTGTTTGCATATATGTGTGGCGGCAAGGAAAATGATCCAGTCAGTTAGTCTGAATCCAAGTTTTCTTCTCGCTCGCACACACACACACACACACACACACACACACACACACACACACACACACACACACACACGTTGTTGGCCGGTCTTGTGAAAAATCTCTCTGCTCTCTGTCACTGTTTTCTGTCAGGTTGATTTAAGCTCCACTTAGCTTACTTTGTTCCAGGAAAGGATGTTGCAACTCTGCTGTGATGAGAAAAGCTTTGCTTTTGTTCCAGACTTGATAATCAAATGACGGAATAGATTAGAGACACCAGAATGACGAAAAATCACTTTTGGTAGAAGCAAAAGTCTGTTAGTATCCACTGTAGATTGTAGACTGATATAGTTATTTTGTTTTTAATGTTTAATGTTATTCTGTTGTTGTGATGGTCTAATAATCCCAATAATCATACTCACTATATTTCATTTCGTTGAAGTGGAGTTGAATACAGAACCAGCCAAAGGAGGTTTTGTGTAGAAACTGATGGAGCCTGAGTTTAAGGTTGTATGGGATAAAAAAAAAAAAAAAGCTGTAAAATGGGACAGGTTCTGGAGACAGAAGCAGCAAACACACCCTGGGAATACAAGGTTGCTCAGTGAAAGTAAAAAAACAAGGTCTATCTACAGTACGTTTTGTAAATAGAGCTAATTTGGGGCTTTTCATGCATCTTTAATGGCCAATCAACCTCTGTATACGTTTAAAAACCTGCTCTACCATTTATTACAGCAAAAGAAAAGAATTCTACTGTGACACAATTAGCCTCATGAGCCGTTTTCCAGTAGTATATTAAACCTTTGTTAAGACCGTAAAATAGAACAGTATGGAAATGAAAAATAGCATCGCCAGAATAGAGTATGCAGTGATTTAATTAGAATAGAGCAGCTAGGAATGATGAATTAACAATTTCCTCAAGTTAGTTTCATCTTATCTTCCTAGAATGATTAACATGGAACAGAGGAGTATGAAATGAAGAGAGGAATTACAATAGAGCGTCATATAATGAAGTAGGCCTATTTTACCCCTGTGGAAAATGTGGCTTCTCTCACAACAAAACCTACAGAACGGGGCATTGCTTGGCACTGCAGTGAGCCAGATTGAATAGCATTGAAATGAAGGAAACTGTTCTGCGTTCCCGAGTGGGTAATTGTGCGTGCCTGCAGCAGCACCGGTGCCTCTCTGACACACAGCGGAAATTGAACGGCGATAGTTTTGAGCTGCGTTCACAAGCCCCTAAACTCCCAGCCCCCTTTGGCAACAGGTAGGGGGTCGCCATGGCAACTGCAAGCTGTCAGTCGAGTGTGTATTAATGAGAGCTGGTTGGAGGTGCTGAGACTGCGGAGAAGAAAAGAAGTGTGGGTGTGTGTGTGTGTGTGTGTGGGTGTGTTCTTGTTTAACTATATTCGTGGGGTCCAAAGACCGGGAGTCCAGTATACTTGTGGGGTCCGGACAACTTTGTGGGGCCAAAATTCTGGACCCCACAAGGTTAAAGGGCTGTTTGAGGGTTAAGACTTGGTTTTAGGATTAGGGTTATAATTAGGTTATGGTTAGGGTGAGGGTAAGGGTTAAGGTTAGGCATTTAGTTGTGATGGTTAGGGTAAGGGGCTAGGGAATGCCATGCCATTATGTCAATGACGAGTCCCCACAAAGATAGTTGTGTGTGTGTGTGTGTGTGTGTGTGTGTGTGTGTGTGTGTGTGTGTGTGTGTGTGTGTGTGTGTGTGTGTGTGTGTGTGTGTGTGTGTGTGTGTGTCTCCAGTGATCCATTTGAACATTTTCAGATACACTAGCATATACATCTTTGTGGATCAGGAATACTATAGTTTTCAGTTTTTTAAGCTAGAAGAAATCTTCAAAAAACCCAAATACATAACTGTGTAGTAACAGCGCTTAAAGCAATTGGCTGCTTTTCTTTTCTCATTAAATTCGTTAAGTTAGGATGAGATGTTTTCCCAGGGCAGCAATGTTCCTCCCCCCCCCCGATATGTTCACTTTACGCCTGGAGGTGTTCCGCTGAGATCCAGCAACACTTCTACTGCTGATACCTGGAGCCAGACACACACCTTACACATACCGTCAAACTCCAGCGCACATAACAGTGTATGCTCCAAACGCAGAATCACAAAAAGAACTGCATTTTTACATTAATATGTAAGGCCCAGCAGCTCCTTTTTAAAAGAGTAGAGTATATTCATCATCCAACAGCAAATATGGAACTGCTGCGGCGATTGTGATTGGTTTAAAGAAATGCCAATAAACCAGAGCACGTTTTTCTCCCATCCCGGAATTCTGTGTGGACTAGCCAGACCTTCCTCCGCAGTGCGGTGGAGGAAGATCTGGCAATGCGAGACCACAGTGTGTGAACGCAGGCTTGGTGTGTGTCAGTGTGTGTTTGTGATGCTGCTGTGTGTCCTCGGCCATTAGACTGCTGAGGGAGTGTTGAGTTATCTTTCATGGTGGGGTGGAGGTTTCACACAAGTCACTGGGGATGTTGTTACACAGAAATACGAAAGACAGGTCAGCACACACACACACACACACACACACACACACACACACACACACCCCTCCATACCTGTGCAGGAATATTAATGCTGACGTGCACTGTGAGCGTATTCGCATACTTAAGATTTCAGTCCCGGGTGATTTGGCGACACCCTATTTACTGGTGGTCACAGCAAATGCGGTTTAATACTGCAGGTCCCAGAATACTGAGAAGATCAAAACAAACTATTGTTGTTTTAATAAAGAAATCTGGCAATCAGCCTTTTTCCATCATTCTGTGTGCATCTGTGCTCTTTATGCTGCACACGGCATGAGTCTGCAAACAGCCAACGTGAAAGTAGTTGTTAGCTCTCTGACAAGTTGGGAGGTGTGCAGCCTGTCGCCTGCAGCTCTTCATCTAACAGCTCAC
This sequence comes from Zingel zingel, assembly GCA_023566125.1. NCBI lineage: Eukaryota > Metazoa > Chordata > Actinopteri > Perciformes > Percidae > Zingel > Zingel zingel. Next base: position 28,780,433 of record CM042324.1, read on the forward strand.
TGTGGCTGCTCCTAACTGTTCCATTACTCCCTGCAATATTTCAAACTGATCCTGTCAAAAAAATGAACGATAGCGGCCGCTGTCAAGCTTACTGACAAACACATTGCACTCCCTGTGAATACTTCTAAAAGTCAACCTGTGTTTTTGCCAGCTAAAAGTTTTTAGTGTGAAGCTGCAGCAGTAGGAAATGTTGGGTTTACATTTGCAGTGTCTTAATGCAGCATTAGTTTTGGGAATGTCGCCACAGACACCCAGTTAGGAAAACTGCAAACATATAAATGATGCAATGCTTTCATCAGTGGGCCATAGGCTCAATCACCAGTGTCTTACCTCATTTGGCGATAGATAGTGATTTAACAGACGTTTATTTAAATATAAATCATTGAAATGCCACAGCAGTGAACAAGCATGTGTGCACACATACATGTTTAATAAAAACACTATTATACTGTAAGCATACGCACCAAAACAAGTCTTGTAAGTGCAACACACACACACACACACACACACACACACACACACACACACACACACACACACACCCACACACACACACACCTTTCTCCAGTGCTTCCTAACTAACAAGCCTCCATGCAGTGTGTGTACTGTAGAGTTGAGTCCCTCAGGTGCACAGTGCAGCTTTAGCGAGATAAATCATTCAAACCTGAGCCATATACTCATAAATCACCTCAGACTCAGCGTGGAGCTGTGTGTTCCTATGTGCATGCATAATGTGCACCCAAACCTTCATGTTCAAGTTTTTTTGTAAATGTGTAAATGTGAATAAATGTGCATATGTTTGTATATGCAGGTGTGTATACACATTCATAGCACTCCCTATTTGTGTGTGTGTGTGTGTGTGTGTGTGTGTGTGTGTGTGTGTGTGTGTGTGTGTGTGTGTGTGTGTGTGTGTGTGTGTGTGTGTGTGTGTGTGTGTGTGTGTGTGTGTGTGTGTGTGTGTGTGTGTGTGTGTGTGTGGATGAAAGTGAACAATCCCCCTCTTTCAAAGCAGCAGGATCAGTGTAGATTCTGAACAAACGACCAGTAGGTGCTGCTGTGGAGCTTACTGTAGATCGAAGAGAGTAAGACAGGTGTGTGTGTGTGTGTTGTCCTTCTGTCTCTGTACAGTGTGTCAGGGTAGTGTTAATGGGTGTACAGATAAATACTGCAGGTGTGTGTGAGTGTTTGCAGATGCGAGAGCAGTTACCACCTTGCTGTTATCAGCCTTTAGTCGGACTAGGGGGGTTGCATGACTTGAGATTTTGTAAAGTCGACTCTAACATGATGAAAGTCGAGGTCGGTTAGTCACTGATGACGTCATTGAGATTTTTTTCAGTCATTGATAAAATCACGGGAGGAGGGAATGCTTTGCATTCTGTATCTGTGTTTCATCACCCTTTAATATCAACCCTTAGCCTTTCTAGCATTTTGCAACCTGTCCAATCTACCAGCAAGCACTGTTGCAGTGAGCTCAACTACCCATTTTTTGGTTTGTGCTTCAACACCGCCAGTCATACTGCTGGGTTTACCGGCGGTAACTTTACACACACCAGTCCCGGTTATTACGTCCGCTGCATCTCCACGATAAAAGTCAGTCAATCAAAAGTTCGCCATAACAAACCGTATGTGCAAAGTCTATTGTCCTGCCTCCATTGGCAACCAATGCATTGGGTTTATGCCTAGTTATGTGTGCACTAGGGGTGGGTGGGGGTGGGGTGGTGTCGATACAGCGTAGTATCTCCATATTATCCGTGGCAATACCGTATCGATACACAGACGCCAAGTAAAGTAACCATTTTGCAGCAAAAAAAATGAAGTGAGATGAACAAATGACAAAAGAAATGTATCTTTTTAGATAAAATAGATGTTGACAGCATTTCCTTTTGGGGACATCATTTGAAATTGGATAATAGTAAAAACTGCAATATATCGCAGAGTAATGCTATATGTTTAAAATAGCAATAATATCGCTAGTGTGCCTTTTAAAGTGTAGCACTAATAGGGCGGACGGTATGGATTTGTTCTTGTGAAGAAGCAACGTATCACTGCGATATGGCCGTTAACCTCAACCCCCTGTTACCAGAGTAGTGTAAGTTAGAGCGAGAATGGCAGGTGCCGTTATACCCCTACAGAAGAAGAGGGTGCTATGAGGTGACGTAATTAAAAGAGTGCCAGTCATACATTATACAAAGGAAAAAGATTGATATATAATAACGGACAGCATATTGGATAATGGAAATGGGGAGTTTTGAACAACTTGGAAGAGTTCTGGTAATAAGATAAGCGTGTTAGAAGCCATCCGGAGACGAGGAGAGCTTGTAGTGGCCTCTGCATTGACGGTACAATATCATTCATTCCCTCAATCTGTTTCCATTGCACTTAGCCGCATCTATTTTTCCATCTCCACCAAGCGTAAAAACATCTAGAGCTGTAACAATTCCAACTTTTGCTGTACAATGAATTGACTCAAAAATGATTACGATTATCAATATAATTGTCTTTCACTCAAATTTAAAAATATTTGTACATTCATTAATATTTTAAACAAATGAAAGTTTGTGGGTGAATTCCAGGATACATCTTTTGGTATAGAGTCAAGTGTCAACAACTAACAATCGAAATAATAATAAAAATATTGTCCGAACAATAATCACTTTTACGTTTTGGCATATCTAAACAAAATCAACAATTACCAGACATACGCCTTAAGACCTTAGCTAGTGTTAGCAATTCATTGCGGTTGAACAAAGAAACTGATTATGTAAAAAAAAAATTGACATTAGACAATTATCTAATCATTTTGACAGGCCTAAAAACATGTTTGCAATAGTTAGATTTTTTTATTTTTTATTTTTTGCCGTTTCCAGTCAGGTTTCTTATGCACAAATTTGAAATGCACATAAAAACGCTTGGATGGAGACCCATCCACAGTTGATTGAACATTATTCTTTATTTAAAAATTTTTTTTTTCTGCTTCAAGCAAATACAATCATTTTAGAAGTTTGGTGTAAACTCAGCCTTTAGCCTTTCTCGATGCACACATCATAAGTCATGTAAAATGTTTTCTATCTAACTCGCTGCCTGTCCTTTCCTCTCCATTGTACTCCCATCTCTCGCTATCGATCCTTTTTTTTTCTCTTTGCTCTTCACGTCACCTCCTTTATATTTCTATTCCATTCATTTCTTTCTATCTCTCTCCCTCTCGCTGCTGTTCTCCCGCGCTCCTCGTCGCCTTTGATCTTTTGGTTTTAATATGACAGAGAGCTGTGGGAACCCAGATCCCTTCCAGCTGGGAGGGACAGGGTGAGGGAGCAGGGATGGATAGATAGATAGATGGAGGGAAGATGAAAGACACCTCTCCTCTTGAGGCTCTGCAGTTTCCCCCCGAGGAGATATCCATCTCAGGGTACCACCTGCTGGCACACACACAAGCACATCGTTTGCTGTTCATCACCTGCTACCAAGATCTAATTACACCTAAAATAGACCTGATCAGGTTGAACAGATGGTAGCTCTTTCTCAATCCTGATCCACTGCTTGAGGTATAGGAAAGTAGGGCTGGGGATTAGTCTCGCATTGCCAGACCCTCCTCCACAACGCTGCAGAGGAGGGTCTGGTCCACACAGCATTTCGGGATGGGAGAAAAACGTGCTAGTAGTCTAGCTAGCTGTCTGGATGTACCCTGCAGAGATCTGAGGAGCAGTTAACCATAGTCCTCACAAATCCACCAGAGGTTAGAACGCCAACACAGAGACAGAGGAAGGGGACGGACATCCGGCAGAATTTCTAGTGGGACCGGAGCAATCCCAGAAGTGGAACGTGGTCGATATAGACTAAAGGCCTTGACACACCAACCAGACGGCCGACCGTCGGCAGTAAAGCCAGTCGGACTGATCAGTCGGGTCCCCGAGGTCCAAAAAATGCCTCAGAACACACTGAGGCGACGCCGACTTGAGCGTACGCTCTGCGCGTAATATGTCTCCATAGCAGCAGGAGGTGCTGCTCTGTATTGTTTCCATTAACAGTCTGACTATTTCCCAGAAAATGAAAACCGGCAGCTGATTGGACGAACGCGTCACGTGGTTCTTTTTTCTCCGGAAATTCACAGCCAGACTGTCATGGCGGCTCGTTCAGAATACGATCTCATATTGGACTAAAATAGTTCACCGAAACGTGTTTCTGAGAACATTTTAAGAGAGAAATAGGCCGTGAAGTTTCTGGATCTGTCTTCATTTCAGATCAACAAAGGTCAGTTTAAAAGATTTTCCTCAGATTTTGAGAGGCTCATCCGCTCCCCATTTCCGGGTGAGTCCCGACTGCCCTGTCTCTGACTGAACATGTCCTGACATGTTCAGTCGGCCCAAATGAAGGCCGACAGCTCCTTGGACGGACGACGACACGGAACACACCGAACAGACTCAAGTCACCGACCTCGCCAAACGGTCCGACGGCCGATTATCGGGCTGGTGTGTCTTCTCTATAACCTAAAATAGACCTGATCAGGTTGAACAGATGCTAGCTCTTTCTCAAACTTAATCCACCACTTGAGTTACAGGAAAGTAGGGGTGGGGGAGAAAAATTGAAAATCGTGATATTGTTTTTGCAGTGATTGTTAGAATCAATTATTTTTTCCTAGTATCGTGATTTTTTTTTTCTTCTTCTTTTCACCAATGATTCACCTAAATAGTTTCTATGGTACCGCCGACGGAGACTACATCGTATCCATTTCCACTAAAACTGAGCGAATGCAGAAAATCCATGTTATGTTCTTTACAAACGAAATAAACGTCAGACTGACTGACCTGACATGTGATGTGCATTCCTTTTAGAAAACAAATCAGTTTTTAGAAATGACATACTGTCTCTAGAAGTGTATTATTCAACTTTTGTTTTTGTTAAAGAAGGGAAAGAAAATCGCAATACTCGATACTATCGAATCCCAATACTTCTAGAATCGCAATAAATGCAAATCACAATGCAAATCCAATCGGCACCCATGTATGGTGAAGAATCAAATGGAATCCAGCCCTATAGGAAACGTAGCGACACATCCAGTATAGAAATCAAAGATTAGAATCTGCGCTCCACTGGTTTATCATTAGCGCAGAGAGAAGGAAGAAGACATGGAGACACTGGCTGGTGAATGGAGATGAGAGGGGAGACGAGAGTGTTTGGCGGGGGAGTTTATCAAAAGGTCCATAAAACGATCAAAGACGGAGACGAAGGATGACAACAGCAGGTGTCAGCTGTTATCAGAGGAGAATCTGAGGGATCTGACAGAAGAGGGATAGAGCTGATTAGGAAGGCCCGCTGTGCTCTGACAATGAAATCCTGCAAATGGAAAAACAGTCAGATATGTCCCTGTATCTGGGACAGAATCAGAGGCTTGATTTTCTTAACACCTGAACCCCCCGACATTGACTCAAAACACTGGAAACCATGTATCTGTTTGCAGATACATGGTTGACATACAAGAAATCATTCATTTTGTGTGATGATTCAGTTTCCCATGTATTTAGATAATCCATAAGCCTTGAACTTGCATTGATTATAATGCTAGATTTAGGTGGAATTTCACATAAAAATGAATTGAAATAGTTTCTATGTGTTCTTTTTAAGTCTGTGCTTTAGTGGCCCATGCACTCAGAGAGCGCAGAACTCCAGCAAGGCTATACAGTCTAGTCTTCTATGATATGCAAATGATATTTCCAAAACTATTAGAATCAGCAGTCAGGACCACTATTAAACTTGTGTTGTGATCACTATTAAACTTATTGCATAATGCACAATTTGAGGGTGACGCTGTGTAATGTAAAGGTGCCTACACATGATAGGCAGCAAAACTGCTCTGCGCCGGTTGTTCCATTGATTTCCAACGGGGAGATTCAGAATATAATGGGTTCTTCCTCAGCCCATGCTACACCATTTCACCAAGTTTCATAAATATTGGGCCAGTAATTCTTCTGTTATCCTGCTGACAGACAAACCAACCATCAAACAAACAGACAAACCGAGCCGAGGTAATGAGAAAGCCACTGCTGAGAACAATGCTATACTGCAAAATGATAACTTACATATGCGTGCGTGTGTGTGTGTTGCAACCATTATCCACAGCTTCCTTCCTCTCCGAGGGGCAATTTGGTCGGCTTTGTCTGTCAAAGCCCATCTCGGGTGTCATGTCTGTAAACGGTGCATCATGTAACAAGCTGTGTGACGAGCCACCGCCCACCCCGAACACCCCTGTGTTCAGGGTATACATCGACTGCACCGCTCAGTTTAGAACTACAGTATTGTCCCCATACGTCTGACGAAAACACACAAAGATCTGCAAAGGTGACTCATTTGTTTTGTTCTATGCTTCCCAGAATTTAGGTGTCACAGAGTTTGGAAAATGCTGTTTGTGTCTTTGCCTTAGCCCACCAGTGATCATATAACACAGTGGAGTACAGCTGGGCAATATATAGATATTATATAAATATTGAGATATCAGACAGGATATTGTCTAAGAGTTTGGGTATCGTAATATCGCGTGAGTGTTGTCTTTTGGTCCTGGTTTTAAAGGCTGCGTTACAGTAAAGTGATGTCATTTTCTGACCAGACTGTTGTAGCTGTTCTATTATTTGTTTTTACCCACCTAGTCATTAGATCCACATTACTGGTGATTATTCATCTAAAATCTCATTGTGTAAATATTTAGTGAAAGCACCAATAGTCAACCCTACAATTTTGCAGCAATATTGATATTGAGGTATTGGGTAAAATATAAAGTGATATTTGATTTTCTCCATATCGCCCAGTCCTACAATGAAGTAATTAGAGAAACTATTTCCATCTTTTAGTTCAGACAGATACCTGCTTTGTTTGGCTGGTGTTGATATGCTCATATAACAAAACAAAAAATCGCAGAGAAACATCCCCCATGTTCCCAACGCTCCAGCCAACACCTCTGTCTGCAGCTGGCTGTGGGGAAATCTTACCGCTTACCTTGTTAGAAATATACCAACACAGTAAACGTTTAATGATTTTAACTGTGCTATAAAAACATCCACATCCTCTTCCCTCACTTCCTTTTCAAGATATTGTGCATGCATGCACGCACGCATGTGTGTGTTGCACTTACTGTACCATGTGCATATGCTTACAGTGTAATAGTGTTTTTATTCAGCGTGTATGTGTGCACACATGCTTCTTGACTTTTGTTGAAAGTGGCAATCTCAATGATTTATATTTAAATAAATGTCTGTTAAGTCACTATCGCCGAATATATATATATATATATATATATATATATATATATATATATATATATATATATATATATGCCTCATATATAATGAAAAGTATTGCATAATGTATATGTTTGCTGTGTGTGTGAGATCCATTCCACTTGACACACAGTTCCGTCTCCCATATGGGTTACTTATGGTATAAACACACACGCACACATTTTTTGCCAACTTTCCTCTCCTTTCCTCCTCCTTTCCATCTGACTTACACCCCACACACTGTCCTGGCCTCACACACTCTCCCTCCACCTGTGTCATGTTTGACATTGTCAGGAGAGCCAACTCCAGGTAATTGTGTCAGTGTGTGTGTGTTGGATTCAGGCCTACAACAACGTTCAGCCTAACTCTGGCTGATTACTGTCTAAATAAATCATCCACTGCCAGACAGCCTCAGAGGGCCCGGCTAAGGCGTAAACACAGGTTGGTTTTTTTTAGGTGAATTTCTGCCTCATAAGAAGTTTAGAGGCTGTGAATCACAATTGTCCATCCAAATAATATAGATATCCTCGCTGTTGGGTCAAAACATTGTATGTCCAAAACCAATGTTTTTCAGAAAATGGAAAAAAAGGCTTATTTGAAAACATTTCATTGAGCCATTTATCTCAAACAAAGTCAGACAAAATCACCTCGTCACTGTTTAAATATATGCAAAACCCACAGACAGACGTTAAGAGCGACCAATAGCATTGGTTTATGGGAAAACTTTAAAGGATGAAATATGCAAGGTTTCTGCCCAACAGCGACGATACGGCAGATGTAATCTTTTAGATGGCCTCTGTGATATTCTAGGAAATATGTAACTGATGGAATATTTAAAAAAAAAAACAGAAGAAAAAAGTATGGTTTGTTAAAGTGAATGAAAATGAGCAAACTCAAACATTTTCAGTGTCGGACCCTCAGTGAATCCCCTCAGGCTTCCGTCGGAGAGCTTTGCTCGTGTCATTTGTCTTCCTTTGAGCGAGCTTTGTCATGGCTTTCTGTTCCTCTGTGTAATGTGTCTCTGTCTGTCTCGCTGTCTGCCTCTCATGTCATTCTCTTTGAGTCAGTCCCTCTCTCTGTCTCTCTCTGTCTACCTTTCCTCTTTTCTCTCTAGTCTTTCATTTCTCTGTCCCATCACTCACTTCATCTCTCCTGTGCTCTCAGGAGAAATTGTTGCGAATACACTTCTCACTAATCCGAGTATTTTTTATTATTATCCTAGAATATATATTCATTAAATATGGAAAAGGAATCATCCTGCTGTGCCCTTCTTCAGTGTGCTGAATCAAACGCACCTTCACAAGTGGAAAAACAAGTATCATTCACACTTTCTGCAATTCCATTTCCAGTGACACCGGCTAAGCTCTCAGGGGAAGTCGGCTCCTAAAATGTGAGTTTTGAAAATGGCTCTGATTCCTGATGAGCCTCATTGTCTTTTATTTCTGAGAAAATTGTGGTGCATATTTCACCGTGGTGGTGGTGGTACCCCTCCGCAAACCCCCCATCCACTTTGATTGAATTGGATTGCAGAAATTGCTGTTGAATTAAGTGGATCGCTACAGCAGCACCGTGGTAATTTAGGAAGTGCTGGAAGTCTCATTTTGTTCCCGCTGTTATTGCTACTGCCTCTGGTAGTTTAGTGATGTACACAGACGCAGCGCTGCACATACAGTGCATGCGGAGTCAATCTGTGGGGGGGAAAAAGTTTCTGCAGGTCTGGATAATAGCTCCTGAACTTTATTTGGCCGAGCATGACTAAAGGGCAGAGGTATGTGGACATGTGAACATTACACCCATATGTGTTAGTTGAACACAATCTGCTGCTATAAATATTCTTGGAAGGTTTTCCATCAGATTTTGGCTGCGAGGATTTTTCTCTCATCTCTCTCTAAGAGCATTACACATTTTGACACTGTTGTTGGGTGATAACAGCGGAAACGCGCCGCGAATAGCCGCGCCGCATAGATTTGTGTCCGATCTCGCACCTGGCCATTCATACACCTTTCTCCACGCTGGTCACAATGCGATCCTTATCCTCTCTCGTGTGTGTGTGTGTGTGTGTGTGTGTGTGTGTGTGTGTGTGTGTGTGTGTGTGTGTGTGTGTGTGTGTGTGTGTGTGTGTGTGTGTGTGTGTGTGTGTGTGTGTGTGTGTGTGTGTGTGTGTGTTAGTTACACGTCTTAGAGAGACGCAGGAAAAACTCTACGTTACACAAAGACGGGGCTCACAATGAGTAAAAATATGTTATGTGTAATGTGATTTATTTTTTTTAAATAAAATTGGTATAGAAAAAAAGTATCTTTTAGGAACCGGTAACGAAGTCATGATATTGGTATATCGGTACCGGTATTGAACATTTTTGAATGATACCCAGCCCTAATAAGGAGTTGAGAAAATGACACAGGCTTACATTAGTAGACAGCAATGCACATATTAGATTATAGATAATAACCTCTGCACTAAAGTTACATACATCTAGACACAAGCACTTTCTTTCTGTTTTCTCCCCATTTCCTACCTTCTCCTACCACGAAACCAAACACACACACACACACACACACACACACACACACACACACACACACACACACACACACACACACACACGCAGGATCCCCCTCTTGTTGTGTAGCGGCCCAACCAGCAGCCGGCATGATATAAACTCAGATACCATCCTTTCTGTTCAATGAATCCTCCAGTTATTGACGATGCCGTCGGCCCGTCCGGATCCCATTTATCAAAGTGTCTTCAAAGGAGACTAATTGAATTAGCGCGGGATCTGTACTTGAAAGCTTGCTTTTAATGATGCATTGTGGTCTTGCGCCGAGCGTCGGCATTTATCAAACGTCTGTGTCGTGGCAGATGGGCAGCATCAACATTATCAGGGGCATCAGAAGAAGAAGTCGCCTCATCTAAGACCTACATTTCTTAGTAATGTATCTATAGTAAAATAATATTGTCTGTGGGTTGGCATTTTCAAAATACGTATGTTTTTTTTTCCCTCACTCTGCAAAAAATATAAATAATTTCGTAAAAATGTAAAGCTATAGTGCGAAGTTGCTGTCTCCCCCATGAAGAATTCTAAGTAACGACAACAACACTGTCGGCGCGTCCACATGATACAAGCCTTCATGTGGACCAATCATCAATATGTTGTAGTACAGTGACCTAAAAAAGTGGAACCCCAGAAGCGAATGTACTTTTATCGGAAGCTAAGACGTTTTAATGTTTATACATCTTTTATGAAAACTATTTATTCTTGTTTTATCAAGTCTGTTTTTAGCTTTCTCTTTTATCTGCTGGTCTGGGTCCCTCATCTTGAAAAATAATCAACTACTAAACGGCAAGTCATCCCTTTAACACAGCGTCAGAGCCACGAGGAAGACCCTGGTCACCCCTTGTCCTGTGAATACAGGCTGCTGCCATCTAGTCGCAGGTACCGAGACGTAAGAACAAGAGATTAAAGAGCTCAATTGTTCCTGTTACCATTGGTCTCACTAATGGCTTGATGTAATGTGTTCCGTTGGAATATGGAATATGGAATATGAATGTATGTTATGTTGTGTATGGCTGTTGTCTTCTCTGCTAGCTGTAGAAAGAATTGCCCCATTCGGGGATAATGAAGTTTACTTGACTTGAAGACCTGTGGTGAACTTCAGAAGCATGTATACTCTATGGCCAGCAGTGACTCCTAACGGACATTTCAGTGTGAAGATGGTGTGGAATATTAGCAGAACATCATCTTTCATCTCTCCCTCTCTCTCCGTTTCAGAGTGTGTACACGAAGCTCGTTTAAATGATGTTTCAACTAAAACAAAGATGCTGGAGTTTGACAGAATGCATTTTTCTAAATAGCACTAGTATTGTGTTTTGATACCAATAGGTTATTTTGAGGAATATAATTGATATTTTTATTAAGGATTTTTCTTAAGAAGCCCAGTTTGACATTGGCTAAACACAAGCAACCTAACATAGTCTAAAACTTGAAGAAGTCTGGTTTAATCTGAATCACAGAATAAGTGAACAAGACTGGGAGTCTGACCACAACATACAAAGACCTACTTAAATGGCAAGTAGCACAACGTGTCTGTTATCAGGCTGCCTGGGCAGATGTAAAACTTCCTCCGTTAAGCTGAAAGCCATCTTCAGGGTAAACCCAGTGAAGGTGAACACTTAAAACTAAAGTGTGATACCCCTCAGCCCCCGGTGGGGATTTGTTGGTATGAAATCCAACATGATGGGAGAGACGCATCACTTTTTTTTTTTAACTTTGACTTAATTGGCACTATCAACGGTCAACTTCCTCACCGTTGCATCAGTTTAACTCACATCCTCTCGAGTCTCTCAAGGAGGTCGTCACTCTGAAGATGGGCAACTTCAACATTAACCTCAACTATCAAATACCTTTCATAATATAACATTTTGGAGAAGCAATCGATACTATTTTAACAGATTTGCATTTTAAAATTGTTATGCTGTTTCAAAGAAGTTATAGGTTATAGTTAGATACAATGCCATACATGACTAAATATTATCTGTACTTTTGTACACTGTTTATGCAACATTTAAGATTTATTCAGCATCACAATGATTGCATTTTGTCTTGTCCCTAAAGATTCTTAAGAGATCTTAAGAGATTTAACCCTCTGAGGATGAAAAACACACTGAAAAACACGAAAACCACTACTCAAAAAGCGATATGAAAATTATTAATTTCAGACGTGTATTTACTATTTTAATCATATATAATCTAAGACTTTGGAAAATTCATTTCAAGCACCAAAACAATTGGTACAACACATCATGAGTTAAAGTTTGTTTTCAAAAGAGATTTTGAGGAATTTCAAAAAGCCAATATCAACGGTTCAGCTTTAGCGCCAAATTATCTCTTCACACATTGCTCTGGAAAATAATTGGACCTCACTATATGGAAATACTGAAAGCTGAGTATGTTCTGAACATTTTGATATGAAACACATGGAGATCAGTTATATGCAAATACCTTAAAATGGTACATTTTAAGAAGATATGTGAAAATGCCCTTACACCTCAGAGGGTTAATCTCCATTCCTGCAAATGGAGCTCCCTCCTCTCCATCCCTGCCTGTGTGTCTGAATCAGTGTGTATGTGACGGAGTGGTCAAAGTTGCAGGGAAGTGGAGTGGGCAGCACTTCATTAAAGTGCAGCATTACTCCACTCACTGTCTCTCCCATACATACACACATACACACTAGGCGCAGCCCACTTCATTTAGTCTCCGAGATAGAAAGGACAGGCCCCAATGGATTCTCCCATTAATCTTTAATGAGCCCCCGGGCCAGCCTCTCCTTCTCCACATCCAGGAAACAAACAATGACTCGGCTGGAAAACACATCGGCCACTCGTCCTCCTACCTGCCTGTCTGCCTGCTAGCCATTAACCCTCCGACTCAGCATGAATTATTAATGTGGCGATCTATCTCTGTGTTCGGCCGGCCCACTCCCAGCAACGGGAATAGGCGACGTCTTGATGGTGTGGTTGGGAAAGTGTGGCGAAGCCTTTCTGAGTGTCTCTTTCTGGACTCACGGAGGGGGAAGTTGAAGTAAAAGTTGATTGGTCCATGTGTCAATCAGACTGCTCAACTCTACGCCAGTTGTTGCTAATGGCTGGGAAGAAGCCAGTATGATTTTCTTGGCAGCTGATACCGCGTTGTTTTTTTATTATGTTTTATAATATTGTTCTTATGTGGGGAAAGTACATAGAATCAAAAAAATAGCAAAGGAGCAGCAAAGACAAACGGAAACAGCTAGCATGGGTCACCTTAGTCTATATCCATGTTTCATTTCCAGGTTTGCTCCGTTGCCGCCGGAAATTCGGCAGGATGTCCATTTCCTTGGCTTTCTCTGTGTTGGCGTTCTAACCTCCGGTGGATTTACGAGAATGCTATGTGGTCTGCAGGGCTGTGGAGGAAGGAGGCAATGCGAGACTAGGGTCATGTTAACATCACCAACAATTTAAACACAGACAGTGCTATATCTTAGCATGAATAAGTCATGCTGTGCTCCATTTGACTCATAGGTACAGGGCAGGTGTGCACACACAGCTCCACATAGTATTTTATTTATTTAATTTTTTAATTTTTTACAAAGCAAGAGTCCTTTTCCAGCACAACACAGGAGGCTCTCTACCAGAGCAGATGGACCTGAAACCTGTATAATAGCAGGTAGTGGAAAGAATGAAAGGCAGATTGCAAAATCACTTCCATCAGTTGACGTTCAAACTTTATTCCTGTCCTTTAAAACAGCAGTTTCTCACCACAGCACCCATTTGGTAGCTGTTCTGAAGCTTTCCATCATATCGTCCAACTTTAAAACGCTGTTTCCAAACGCCAACCGACCCTGCTGCTCAGTATTCCCTTTCAGAACTTTTTTTCCTTTTTTAAATGTAACTTTTTAAAGCTTTTTTTCCCCCAAAAGTTGGAAAAAGTAAAAGTATCACCTCCTTTTTAAAAATGACTCTAATCTGAACATTCATAGTTGCACTATTGAAGATTGAATCATTCATATTTGTGCAAATGTTTTGTTTTACATTTCTGGATGTTTTTTTTTTCAAATGGATAGAGATTTGAAATGAAAGCCGTGTGTGTGTGTGTGTGTGTGTGTGTGTGTGTGTGTGTGTGTGTGTGTGTGTGTGTGTGTGTGTGTGTGTGTGTGTGTGTGTGTGTGTGTGTGTGTGTGTGTGTGTGTGTGTGTGTGTGTGTGTGTGTGTGTGTGTGTGTGAATTCTCGTTTAACTGTATTCGTGGGGTCCAAACACCGGGAGTTCAGTATTCTTGTGGGGTCCGACCAGCTTTGTGGGGCCCAAAATGCTGGACCACACAAGGTTAAAGGGCTGTTTGAGGGTTAAGACTTGGTTTTAGGATTAGGGTTAGAATTAGGTTATGGTGAGGGTGAGGGTTAAGGTTAGGCATTTAGTTGTGATGGTTAGGGTAAGGGCCTAGGGAATGCATTATATCAATGACGGGGCCCCACAAAGATAGTGAGACTGTGTGTGTGTGTGTGTGTGTGTGTGTGTGTGTGTGTGTGTGTGTGTGTGTGTGTGTGTCACCAGGCCTACATCACCCTAAAACTAAATTCTGTGTTAATACAACTCCGGTCCTCTGTTGTAGCTTTGTTCATCATTTTATCCAAATGACTCATGCTCAGACCGTGGCTGCCAGATCTCTGCAATTGACTTGCAGAGCACTTTATGGAGCCAACATGGGGGAGAAGTCCCAAAAGGGCTCAGGAACATTCAATTTCATGAGAACCTAGGAACTCCATCTGCCGATGAAGATCATGCAATATGATCAAAAGCTCCACAGCAGCTACTACAGAATTTCCTCTGGGTCTTAAAAAGTCAAAAATTTCAAAATCAACATTTTTGTGTATTGTGTTCTAGGTCTTAAATAATTTTAAACAGGTCTTAATGTTTCTATGTCAATGCAACGCTACCTCTAACCCCAATCTCCACTGGTTGCGGAACGGTGGAACGGTGGAACGGTGGAACGGTGGAACGGCGGCGGAGTCATTAGGTTTCCATTAAAGTCAATGTGTATATTTCCACTGACTGCAAAACGCCTGCGTCCCTACTGCGTCCCAGATACGCAGATCTTTTATTTTTGCCAGACGCCGGAGAGCTCCGCAGCAATTCAGATTGTGTGGGACAGGAAGTCAAGCACAGAAACAAAATAAAACATCCGGTTAATTTTCTAAATAAAATCCACCGTGCTCACGGCGGATCATATCTCTCTGCACTGCACCTTGAAAACACAGCTCAGAGCTGTTTCCCCTCTACACCTCTAGATGGAAACTGACTGGTGTTGGTTTTGTGGTTCTATTCTACGTGAATTCGTGAGATCTCGTGGGTCCTCGTGACTACAGCTGTCAGTCATGGCCGCAGCCGTGCCGCAACAAATCCGGACCTAGTGGGTATTGACGGACGGCGGAGCACGGAGCCGGTCTGCAGCCGTTCCGCAACCGGTGGAAATGAGGAGTAATGCTCATTGAAATGTTCCCGCAGCGCTTTATAATGTTTGTTTTTTTATTCTGTGGTGTTGTAGTTCTTTCTGTCGCTAGTCCAAATATAATTTGCTGTACTACCACTACAAATGAGACCAATATGCAACTTATATTTCAGCCATTCTAGTCACCAGTACTAAATACCAATGAGGAAATCGGGCAGTTCTTTCAGACGATGTCTCCAGACTCTGACATCTGACTTTTTTTTTTTATGTCGTGATGGCAGTTGGTCAAGGCCACATATGACTTGTTTATAATGTTTATGACACGTTCATGACAGTGTAATGTCACTCTTATGTAGATACTTTCAAGTAAAGTGTAAGCGATAGTTTGCCCCACGCTTCCATCGTCTTGTTCATCTGTCTTTAGACAAGAAGCAACAATCCAGGACAAGCAACCCACTGCATTAGATGGAAGCTCTAGATGTTTTTCTCATTGGCCTATTGTTATTAAATTGTTCCAAGATTAATTGGATATATTGACCCATGGCAGCCATTATAAATGAATATACCGCATCCTTTCTGATTGTGTCTCGCTTTCTCTAATTTTACTTCCATATCCATCACTTGATTCACCTCTCTGCTTTGTCTTTGCCGCACGCTGACACACACACACACACACACACACACACACATGCACACACGCACACACACCCACACACACGCGCACACACTGTCTCTTTGCAGCCAGATTTCTCAGAGATATATATATATATATTATATAATAGATGCTGCGTATTGAAATAAAGCGTCTGTGAGATGCCTGCATGTACCTTGATGAATGCTAATCTCATTTGCTCTTCCTCAGATAGCGACTCCTCTCCCTCTCTGATACCCCCCCAGCACTAGTAAATAAATCCTAGGCTTCCACCATATGGCAGAACACATTTTTTGGCAATGTTGTCTTTATAAATGCTCATATATATACATATATTTTTTTTACACAAGTCCTTTATGGTGCTGTAAAAAATCTTGGAATGCAGCCGTCCACTGATCCGAGAAATGTCTTTTAAGAACCATGCTGTCTTTATAGTCTTCCACATATGCTTTTATTTTCAAGTCTGATGTCAGGACATCGAGGCAGAATGATCAAATTATCCTTCGGCTGGTCTGCACAAATGACACATCTTAGTTGCTTATCGCGTTCATCAAGGAAACATGCATGTTGTTTTGAAATGCTTTGGATAATGCTAAGTTCATGTTTCTTAATGTGTTTTTATTTGGTGTGTCTGTGTATATACAGACACACTGGTCTAAGGGAAAATATTTAGGTGTGTCTAGTGTCAGCACTTATTTTTAACATGATCCCGAGATGTAAAAAAACCATGACAGACAAAAACTTAAACCATGTCTTGGTAATGCCTCAGTGAACTCCGCTCGTACCACAGATACGTTGGGACCTCAGAGTATCTCTCTGTTGTCAGCGTTAAAACATTGCTGACAATCGATTAAGGAAATAATTTGAATTGTACATGCCTACAAATGACCACCCGCCTCACACATTTTCATCTCTGTCTGTCAAAGAAAGCCAGTGAGACTTGTTGTCGTTCTGTTTCCGTGGTGACCGTCTGCACTTTAAGCTGCAGAGGACGACTTCTAAACTGAAAGACGGCAGTCAGAAGTCCTTGCACACTGCTTTTCACACATGTACACACTCACACGCTGCCCTGTAGCTGTACGTCCTCCAGACACCCAAAGTGTCATGGCAACCATACTGCAACCACGGTAACGGCAGGCTCATTTTCATACTGATGAGGCGGCCATTGCCACTGCTGCTGCTGTTCGGTCTCTCCTCTCCGGTGTCGCCCTGCAATTTTAATGACCGTCTTTCTTTGCTTCTCATTTTCCTCCTCTTTGCTCTCAGTGTCTCCTCTCTGAGTGCAAGTGTGCGTTTGTGTGTACTCAGCTTCAGTATTCAGACAGAGCAAGCGTCCACAGTTGATACAAGAGGAGAACAAAGGCATGTGTCAATTTTAAATACAGAATAATTTCTAAAAGGCGTGTGTTATTAACACCTGTGGAAGGCCTCCGCCCATCCGCTCGCTTCTTCAGCTCAGCAGCTCAGCAGCTCAGTCTACTCGGTAGCTGCTGAAAGATACCAGGCATGGGCCGGTGTGATAACCTTCAGCAAAAACATCACGGTTTCACCGTATTGAGGTATTGCAATATATTGGTAACACTTTATAATAATACTAATACATAGTAAAATGGTAGTTAATGAAACTTTAGTTCATAGTTGCTTTACTGTTAACAAACTGATAAATGATATGGTGAATTATGATTACTAATTATTAGTAATATTATCATTTATGTCATTTTATCATTACTTTAGTGTCATATAAAATAATGAGTTAATAAGAAATAATAATGTTTAAAGATGCTTTAAAAAGTACTAATGAACCATTAACAGGGAATTCTACTCATCAGATGCAATTTCATAATAGCCATCTAAATAATGTTTGACGTTTTACAAAACATTTCTTAATCATAAACAAATACTTAAAGGTGCCATGGCAAGAAGATTTCACTTTGAGTTTTTTTAACATTAATATACGTTCCCCCAGCCTGCCTATGGTCCCCCAGTGGCTAGAAATGGTGATAGGTGTAGACCGAGACCTGGGTATCCTGCTCTGCCTTTGAGAAAATGAAAGCTCCGATGGGCCGATCTGGAATCTTCTATTTATGATGTCATAAGGGGAAAGGTTACCCTTTGAGTTTTTTTTAACATTAATATGAGTTCCCCCAGCCTGCCTATGGCCCCCCAGTGGCTAGAAATGGTGATAGGTGTATTAGGGGACCACTGAGGCCTATATAAAAGAGACTTCAGATACAGTATTAGGGGACCACTAAGACCTATATAAAAGACTTCAGATACAGTATTAGGGGAACACTAAGGCCTAAATAAAAGAGACTTCAGATACAGTATTAGGGGACCACTAAGGCCTATATAAAAGAGACTTCAGATACAGTATTAGGGGACCACTGAGGCCTATATAAAAGAGACTTCAGATACAGTATTAGGGGACCACTAAGGCCTATATAAAAGAGACTTCAGATACAGTATTAGGGGACCACTAAGGTCTATATAAAAGAGACTTCAGATACAGTATTAGGGGACCACTAAGGTCTATATAAAAGCATCCAAAAAGCATGTCATAGGACCTTGATTTGAGCAACAAACGGTTCAAAAAACATAACTTATAGCATAACTAATAATTAGTAAACATCATTAATTGTCATTTCATTGTTAGTTAACAGTAAAATAACTATAAACTTAAGTTTAATTAACTATCAATTAGCCATTTATTAGCAATGGTTATTATAAAGTGTTACCAAACACAGTGCACCCTGACAGGCTGAGGGGTTTCTAAACTGCACTTTCTGTCCTTGACAAAAATAACAAACAGCTCATACTTTAGGAACGGTATGACGGAAAAGTTTAGAGGTTTAGAAACCGTGACTTTTTGAAACCGGTAACTGGCCCACGCCTAAAAGAAACTTGAGATTTTGAAGGTTGGGATATCTCTTGTGATGTGAAAGAGGCTACAGCACGCAGCAAATGTCATGACTCAGCGTCAAAGCCACTTGTTTTGAATGAACATGTAACTCACTTCATAGCGGTGACGAACAGGGAGAACACTCTAAAGCCGTCTCACTCTTCTTCTGCCTGTCTGTGCTTTGTTCCAGGAGGACGAGGCCAGAGAAGAAGAAAACGGCAGGATCGAGCCGGTTGGCCGAGCCGACTCGTGCATGGACCACAACCCTGTCAGGTCACTAGAGTAAGTCCTTCAGTCCTGGGTCAGCTCCGCCCCTTTCTGCCTCTCTGGGTCCTCGCAGCCCTGCTGGAACCCAATAACCTGCTGATCACATTGCTCAACATTCAAGCAGATTTATTACAGAAATCACCATTTTGGAAAAGTAACACCAAACTAGGGCTGGGCGATAATTCAATATGATAATATATTGTCTTTCAATGGAATCATATCGTGATGAAATCATATATCGAGATATCGTGATATACGATAACATCAAAAAAGATAATAACAAGCACATCCTAAACAATGTTCTCAGAAAATCAGTCGGGAAACATTTTGAGGGAATATCATTTGAAGAATTGCAGATTTGTTTTAACGTCACACTATTGTTGTGCATGCATGTAAACATAGTCAGTATGTAGCTGGGAAAAAAAATATTTTTTTCTCTATAATATTACTTGAAACTGTTTTTCCACATTATTGATGATTACTTATCTAAAATCTGACTGTGAAACATTATTTTGTGAAAGCACCAATAGTCAACTGATTTTCTCCGTATCGCCCAGCCCTACGCCTAATCTGAACATTCAAAGGTGCACTACTGAAGATTGAATCATTTGTGCGAATGTTTTTTATTGACATTTCCGGATGACTGCTTTTTTCAAATGGATAGAGATTTGAAATTAAACGTGTGTGTGTGTGTGTGTGTGTGTGTGTGTGTGTGTGTGTGTGTGTGTGTGTGTGTGTGTGTGTGTGTGTGTGTGTGTGTGTGTGTGTGTGTGTGACCACGCCTGCATAACTCTGAAGCAAAATTCTGTGTTAATACAAATCTGGTCCTCTTTTGTAGTTTTGGCCATCATTGTATCCAACTGACTCATGCTCAGACCGTGATGTCTGCCAGATCTCTGCAATGAAGTTACTATAAGATGAGATACAACTTTATTGTTATATTGCATCGTCTCCAACAATCAGCAGATAACATTAACAACACAAATATAAAAAAAACATCTGTATGGTCACCCAACAAATATCTGCTGACACACCTTTCCGACACACGCACGCACGCACACACACACACACACGCATAGTGCGTCTCACTATCTTTGTGGGGACCCGTCATTGACATAATGCATTCCCTAGCCCCTTACCCTAACCTTAACCATCACAACTAAATGCCTAACCTTAACCCTTACCCTCACCCTAACCATAACCTAATTCTAACCCTAATCCTAAAACCAAGTCTTAACCCTCAAACAGACCTTTAACCTTGTGGGGTCCAGCATTTTGGGCCCCACAAAGCTGGTCGGACCCCACAAGTATACTGTATTCCCGTTTTTTGGACCCCACGAATATAGTTAAACAAGAACACACACACACACACAGCACAATTATAACCAGTAGGAAGGATGATGGCCAAAACTATGAAAAAACAATAATGCTCAGCTTGTCTGAAACTAGATGTTGCCTTCAAAGGTACCCTGGATAACTCAGCTCTCTCCTCCCTTTCTCTACATAATGCATACTTTAAAGGTAGACCAGCAGGTTATGTACTGTAATCCAGGTTTGTTTGTAGAAAATCTCATTTCAACCCTGCTTCCTGATTTACATAATTCTCTTTTGTGGGAGCGAAATGATCCTCGCCTCGCCACCGGAGCTCTCCCACGCACTAACCCATTCAGCTCCTCTTATTAACAACTGTGTTTTGTTTTGTTGTTTTTGCTTCGTTGCATGCTTCCAGTTTAATATGCAGGTATGGTATTGTTATTATTCCTATGATTTCCCAGAGACTTCTCCCGCCTCTTAGTTGTCAACAAGGGGCCCATTTTCCCCGAGCTAATCACAGTCATTGTATCAAAGCTGTAGGCAGATTAGATCTGGCATCTTGTAAAATGTGCCTGTGTTTAGATGTTTTACAGCCAAACAGACTCACAGGTGAAGACTGCTGCCTCGGAAAAAGCAAATAGCTGTGTTTTGTGCTTTTAAAAGGTCAAAGGACGTCATCAGTAATATCCATCCACATATAAATGCAATACAGTGATATACAGCCCTAGGGCTTCATTGGAAATCCATCTGTCTGTATAAAGTAGGGCAAAGTTTGAATTCATTTTTCCTCACTTTCAGTATTATGTCAGTTTGTCTTTCTAACTGAGCACAGCAGTTTGCACATTTGACCCCTGTGTTGTCTTCCTGTCGACCATTAACTTGTGCATTTGAAAAAAAAATGTCCCTCTGGGTCTTCAATTTTGACCCGTAAGGATTTTTTTCTTCCAAATGCTATAAAATTTAATAAAACACCTAAAATTGAATACAAGTCATCAGTAATTGTACCTGCGAAGAACGTTGTATGTACATCCATGTTCATTTTAGGTTATTTGGTTGAAAGAAACCCATATTTCTGATATAAAGGACTTTGAAAACGCGTCAAATTTGACCCGAGGACAGCACAAGGGTTAATCGTAATCCCACAGGACCAAGCACTACAAAACTGCAAGTCAAAGTGTTCACTTTTTAATTTCAAATGCGTCGTGATGTTATTTTTCTGAGGTGGGCTGTGATTGGCTTCCTGAATCGCTGCGACGTGGCACAAAAATCAAGACGTGATACTGTAGCTACACGCAACATCGTCAACGCTTCACACAAGGGTTTCCGCGCGGTCTTAAAAAGACTTTTAAGCATTTTAAGAATTGTAAGCGTCCATGTAACGCTACTTTATTCTGTGGTGTAGTTCTTCCTTTTGATAGTCCTAATCGGGTTAGCACTCTACCAATCAGATGGGTCATTTGAGTCCGACTGCCGGCAGTGCTTGACCCGCCGATTATACATGTCAAATCGGCCCAAATGAAGGCCGACGGCGGCACGGAACACACCGAACAGACTCGAGTCTCTGACCTCGCCAGACTGTCCAACGGCCGATTATCGGCTTGGTGTGTCAGCGCCTTAAGACTTAGGACAGTAGTTCACTTTGTAGATACGTGTCTTGATGTGTCTTGGACACTTGTGTCTGACAGCAACATTGGAGGATTGCAGTTTTTTTTCCCCTGCCAAAAGATAAATATGCAGCATCTTGCAATTCAATTCAGCTGCATCCCTAAAATAATTTCAGTTCTCAGGTTCACTTTGAGTCTAAATTGTGTGTGAGGATTCTCTGAGTGTTTGTTGTTATCCCTTACTTGATTTTGATTTATTTGGATTGCTCTGTTTTATTGTCTTTTGTGTTAGTCTCCTCCAACACCTTCTTGCTTTCAGTTTGTTTTAATGACACGCCTCTGTTCATCATCTTGTTTCTTTCACCATCATCTCATTTCTTGTTTTGTTTTTTTCCCCCACATGGTGTCACTCCTCTCCTCTCCTCTCCCCCCCAACGCCCGCCCACCCTGGTCCCTCTCCGTCATCCATCCGTCACCGTCTCCCAGAGACATAGTCAAACTGGTGGAGGTGTCAAACGACGGTGGGCCCCTGGGAATCCACGTGGTGCCTTTCAGTGGCAGGGACCGCAGGTACAAATATCCAGAGCAGAGTCACGGTGCTGTTCAAACCAGCTAGAGGAGAGTAAAGGAGAGGAGCAGACAGAAATAGCGTCTTAAACACGGGGCCTTAAACACATCATAGTGGTCAAACACGTCTCAATGAACAACTTAAACCATAATCAAGTGTCTTTAAATCTTTTTGTGTTTAGGTTCATAGAAGACAGGATTACTGTACTAGTCTAGGGCACAATACAAAACATAATGTGTGCATGTGCTGTATTAAATACAATCCCTATTTTCTCTATTTAGTCTCTACATTTACAGTTCTGTACGTTAACTAGCTGTGTTTGACTAGAGAGGTTAGTTTTGCTACCATTTGAAGTCTTTTTGACTTCTTTTACATATTTAGATGAAGAAAAAAGAAGAAAATTAGCTCATGATTCATCAGCCTCTATTGTAGAATAATTGTAGACTATTGTAGAAATTAAGTTAATTTTGGCTTTTTGAGGTCTACAAAATCACTGGAGAGAAGTGTGCTGCATCACCTGGCACACAAACACACACGCATACCGGACATTCCTCCATGATACCCATATGTAATCACTTCATCACTCACACAAAACCAATGACTGACACACACACACACACACACACACACACACACACACACACACACACACACACACACACACACACACACACACACACACACACACACACACACTGGTGTACTTTGTCTGCATCATGAAGCCATTTGCCAATTTACTGTGATCAATCATGCTTGTTTAGGGTTTGCAGGTGACTGTCATATTTCTCTCTGGCCGCTGTCACATCAGCTTTACATGATACAAAGGATACGTTGAGCAGTGCACACACACACACACACACACACACACACACACACACACACACACACACACACACACACACACCTAAAACACAATCAAAAGCACACATACACAGCTGGAACTAAACTGTGAAGGAATTAGTGGAATTTCACATCTGGTTTATATATACCCAGAGGCAGTTTTTGGAGGTTTTGATCCAAGTCATGCAGCTTTTCAAAGTTAAAGCAGGAATCCAGTTAAAAACAGCAGAGTTGATTGTATAACATTTACATGGAGTTCCTTCTCTTTATTGAAAGGATTTTAAAAGTGTATAAGACTAGTTTTAGATGGGTCTAATGCTTGATATCGTGTTATAGTGGCAGGCAGCACAGAGCCTGTCAGAGAACTGTCTTCATGTACGACTCTGCCCCGAGACTCCCAAATACCATCAGTGACTACAAACTCTCTGTCGCGCTTTATTGAAAATCAAGATCGTATTACTTCTCTCACTGCCCGACTTAATCAACCTAAAAGCACATTTATAATGCACTTTTCTTTTATTGGGGAAATGTCAGGGTAGGCGTTATCCCAAGATTAAGTTGCCCAGCTTTCATCAGAGAAATAGCCCCTCCACAGCAAATCGCATTGCATTCTCACTCAAATTCAATCAACGGAATTGTCTCTGAACTTTTTCAACTCCTGAACTTTTCTGCCCTCTCTGTGATCACATTTCCATTCATATTGAGTTATATAAGCCTTAGGCGAGGGCGAGTATTAAACCCTAAAATCAACCCAATTCACCTCGTGACACTCGCTCGTATTACCTCAGAAAAGCCTCGATACACGCGGACACAGACTATATCCAGAGGAAGACTCGATTATGCTGGCCCCGTCTTTCCTACCCGCGTTTGATTTTCTTCCTCCGACTCGGATCCATAATCCGACAAGCGCCGTTTCAGGTGGAGTTAGCCTCTCGCT